>PVKM010009240.1:0-37309 GCA_004027735.1 Carollia perspicillata | reverse complement strand
TGTGTGTGTGTGTGTGTGTGTGTGTGTGTGTGTGTGTGTTTGATTTTTCTAAATAAATATTTTATATTTATATTTTTATTTTTTATGTCAACACTTTTTACCTCTCTTTCCTTCTTTCTTGTTTTATTCCTTCTTCCTTTCTTTCCAATTTTATCTCTTCTACCTTCCTTAGTCAGCTTTTTTTTAAAATATGCACAAATGAGACAAAGAAAACTGGAACTGTGAAAAGACTAGAGTTGGTCCCAAAGAGGGGGCATCCTAACAGTTGAGACAGACAAATTTCACTTTGCTATTACAAGGAACCTGCAAGATACTGCATATCTGCATCATTATTTTTAACTTATTCTTACATCTTTTATTTGAATAATATTTTGGTATTCCTCTTTCTTCTCTTTAGTCTTCTTTGCTTGGCTGGGTATACTGTATCATTTGACTGGTTTCCCTTGTTCTCTCAGTCATAGTTTATTGTTAATTTACTGTCCTTCACTTCACCTGTATTCCATTAGAGCACTACTGAAGGCCCAACCCTCCTTATTCTTGGTATCTAGATTCCATAGATTCTGTCATATGATTGTTGCTCTAATATTATTGTAAATAATAGCTCAATAAACAATAGTATGTTCCATACTATTGTAAATACTACACAACACCCCTCCCAGATCCTAGCCCACTTCGCCATTTTCTGAACTCTATTACTGTAGCAGTTAACTCTATTTTCTCATTCACTACACCTATTTACTATCCTTTATTCTCACCTTACCTCAGAATCTGACATCTCACAACCTCACTGCTTTCTAGATCTAACTCACAACCCTTCCCTCCCCAACAAGAGTCTTACCTTCATTCCCCCATTTCTAAAATGTGACTTTTTGGGTGATATATCATGGTAAATACTACACACCACCAAAGAATTTCCTATCTCTTCTTTACCGGCTGCTACTGTAAATAACATAGAATACTCTCTTGCTGTCTTAAACCAGATTGCCTTACCCCTGCAACCGATCGCAAAGAATAGGCAGAAGCAGTGACCACTAGGATACCCGAGGAGACTGCACCACTGAACCTCACAGGTACTCTACCACAGAAGCTCACACCATAAACCCTGGGAGCCAGAACAGATCAATTTGAGAAGCTAATAAGAAGAATCTCACAAACAATGGGAAGACAAAGAAACAATCCCCAAATTAGATGAAAGGAGGAAACCTCAGAAAGAATGCTAAATGAAATAGAGGTAACTCAACTATCAGATGTTGAGTTCAAACCAATGGTTACCAGGAAGCTCCATGAGCTCACAACCAACTATCGGAAACTACAAGGAAACTACAATGAACTCGCTGCAAACTATATCAGCATGAAAAAGGAAATAGAAGATATCAACAAGGGCCAAGAGGAAATGAAGAACACAATATCTGAACTGAAGAACACAGTGGAAGGAATCAAAAGCAGGATAGATGAAGCAGAAGATCGGATCAGCGAGCTGGAGGACAAAATAGAAAAAAACAAAACACCCAGAAAGAGCAGGAAAAGGAAAAGAGGCTCAGAAAGAATGAAGAGGGATTAAGAGAAATACAAGACAATACGAAACATAATAATATCCAAATAATAGGGATACCAGAAGGAGAAGAAGAAGAAAAAGGGGTAGAAACCCTATTTGAAAAAGTAATGATGGAAAACTTCCTTAATCTGATGAGAGAAAAAGTCACACAAATCCAAGAGACACAGAGAGTCCTAATCAAGAGGAACCCAAAGAGGCCCACTCCAAGACACATAATAAAAATGGCAAAATTCCAAGACAAAGAGAGAATCTTAAAGGCAGCAAGGGAGAAAAAAAAGGAAATAACATACAAGGGAGCCCTGATAAGGTTAGCAACTGACTTCTCAATGGAAACACTCCAAGCCAGAAGAGAATGGCAAGAAATATTCCAAGTAATGAGAACTAAAGGATTACAACCAAGGATACTTTACCCAGCAAGGCTTTCAATCAAGATAGAAGGCCAAATAAGGAGCTTTCCAGACACAAAAAGTCTAAAAGAATACACCTCCACAAAACCAGCTCTGCAAGACATGCTAAAGGGTCTGTTTCAAGAAAAGGAAGGAAAAGAGAGAGAGAGAGGGGAACACAGGTATGAAGATGAAAATAAATAAGAACCTATCAATAATAACCTTAAATGTAAATGGATTAAATGCTCCAATTAAAAGACATAGAATAGCTGAATGAATAAGAAAGCATGACCCACACATATGCTGCCTACAAGAGAACCACCTTAGGACAAAAGACCTACACAGATTGAAAGTAAAGAGCTGGAAAAAAATTTCCAAGCAAACAGACAGGGAAAAAAAAAAGCTGGGGTAGCAATACTCACATCAGACAAAATAGACTTCAACAAAAGGGCCATAAAGAGAGATGCAAAAGGTCACTTCATAATACTCAAGGGAAGAATCCACCAAAAAGACGTAAACATTGTAAATATTTATGCACCCCATGTAGGAGCACCCAAATACATAAAGAAAATCTTAGAAGACTTCAAGAAGGATATTGACAGCAACACAATTATAGTAGGGGATTTTAACACCCCACTGTCAAAAATGGACAGATCTTCCAAACAAAATATCAACAAAGATATTGTGACATTGAACAAAGCCCTAGATGAAATGGACTTAGCTGGTATATATAGAGCCCTTCATTCCAAAGAAGCTAAATACACATCCTTTTCAATGCACATGGAACATTTTCAAAGATAGACCACATGATAGGACACAAAACAAGTCTCAACAAATTCAAGAAAATTGAAATCATAGCAACCATTTTCTCTGACCACAAGGGATTGAAACTAGAAACTAATGCCAAGGGAAAAAAAAACAAACACTCAAAATCATAGAGATTGAATAGCATGTGATTAAACAATGAATGGGTCAAGAATTAAATTAGGGAAGAAATCAAAAGTTTCTGAAAACAATTGAAAGTAAACTCCCAACAACTCAAAACTTAAGGGACACAGCAAAGGCAGTCCTGAGAGGGAAGTTCATAGCAATACAGACCTACCTAAAAAATATAGAAACATTTCAGACAAACAACCTAACCCTGCACCTACAAGAACCCAGGGAACAACAACAAAGACAGCCCAGAGCTAGTAGAAGGAAGGAAATAACCAAGATCAGAGCAGAATGAAATGACATCGAGATGAAAAGCACAATTCTAAGGATCAATGAATCAAAGAACTGTTTCTTTGAAAAGATAAATAAAATCAATAAGCCTTTAAGCAGGATCATCAAGAAAAAAAAAGAGAGAACCCAAATAAACACAATCAGAATTGAAAGAAGAGAGATTACAACTGACACCACAGAAATACAAAGGATTGTAAGAAATTACTATGAAGACCTTTATGCCAAGAAATTTGAAAACGTAGGTGAAATGGAAACATTTCTAGAAAAATATAATCTTCCAGAACTCAGCGAAGAATAAGCAGAAAGCCTGAACAGACCAATAACAGTAGACGAAATTGAAGCAGTAATAAAAAAACTCCTAACACACAAAAGCCCTGGACCAGATGGTTTCACAGGAGAATTCTATAAAACATTAAAGGAAGAGCTAACCCCTATTCTTCACAGACTGTATGAAAAAATCCAAAAGGATGGAAGACTTCCAAACTCTTTTTATGAAGCTAACATCATCCTAATCTTAAAACCAGATAAAGAAACAACAAAGAAAGAAAACTTTAGGCTAATATTGCTGATGAACATAGATGCTAAAATCCTCAACAAAATAATGGCAAACCACATCCAATAATACATTAAAAAGATCATACAACATGATCAAGTGGGATTCATCCCAGGGATGCAAGCATGGTTCCACATTCACAAATCAGTAAATGTAATACATAACATAAACAAAAGCAAAGACAAAAAACACATGATCATATCAGTGGATGCAGAAAAAGCATTTCATAAGGTACAGCATCCATTTAAGATAAAAACACTGAGCAAAGTGGGAATAGAAGGAGAATTTCTCAACATAATAAAAGCCATATATGAGAAACCTACAGCCAACATCGTACTCAATGGGCAAAAACTAAAATCTTTTCCACTAAGGTCAGGAACAAGACAAGGTTGTCCACTTTCACTGCTTCTATTCAACATAGTATTGGAAGTCCTAGCCACAGCAATCAGACAAGAAAAGGAAATAAAAGGCATCCAAATCGAAAAAGAGGAAACAAAACTGTCATTATCTGCAGATGACATGATAGTGTACATAGAAAATCCTGTAGACTCCACCCAAAAACTGCTTGACCTAATAAATGAATTTGGCAAAACAGTGAGATACAAAGTCAATATCCAGAAATCAAAAGCACTTTTGTATACCAATAATGAAACAGCAGAAGCAGAAATCAAGAAAAAAATCCCATTTTATATAGCAAAAAGAAAAATAAAATACCTAGGAATAAACCTAACCAAAGAGGTAAAAGACCTGTATGCAGAAAATTACACAACACTGAAGAAAGAAATCAAGGAAGACACAAACAAATGAAAACATATACCATGTTCATGAATTGGAAGACTTAACATCATCAAAATGTCCAAATTACCCAAAGCTATTTACAAATTCAATGCAATACCTATTAAAGTACCAATGGCTTATTTCACAGACATAGAAAAAACACTTCAAAAATTTATATGGAACCATAAAAAAACAAATAGATGCTGCATTTTTGAAAAAGAATAGCAAAGTAGGAGGGATCACAATACCTGATATTAAACTGTATTATAAGGACACTGTAATCAAAACAGCCTGATACTGGCACAGAAACAGACACATGGACCAGTAGAACAGAATAGAGAACCCAGAAATAAACCCAAGTCTGTATGGTCAATTAATATTCGACAAAGAGGACAGCAACATAACATGGAATAAAGATAGCCTTTTCAACAAATGGTGTTGGGAGAACTGGACAGCTACATGCACAAAAATGAAACTCCAGCACTAACTTGCACCATACAGAAAAATAAATTCAAGGTGGATAAAAGACTTAAATATAAGCCGTGACAACTTTAAAGTCCTAGAGGAGAACATAGGCAGGAAAATCTCAGATATTTTACGCAGCAACATTTTTACTGATATGTGCCATAGAGAAAGGGACATAAAGCAAGAATAAACAAATGGGATCTCATTAAAATAAAAAGCTTCCGGACAGCTAAAGAAAACAACATTAAAATAAAAAGAGAACCAATTAAATGGGAAAATATATTTCCCAATGATGTCTCAGACAAGGGTTTAATCTCCAAAATATACACAGAACTTACAAGACTCCACTCTAAGAAGTTAAGGAACCCAATTAAAAAGTGAACAAAGGACTTGAACAGACGCTTCTTCAAGGAGGATATACAGATGATTCAGAGACACATGAAAAGATGCTCAATATCACTAGCTATCAGAGAGATGCAAATTACAACTACAATGAGATACCACTTTACGCCGGTAAGAATGTCCATTATAAACAAAGCAAGAAACAACAAGTGTTGGAGAGGATGTGGAGGAAAGGGGACCCTAGTACACTGTTGGTGGGATTGCAGACTGGTACAACCACTATGGAAAACAGTATGGAATTTTCTCAGAAAACTAAAAATGGAACTTTCTTTTGACCCAGCAATTGCACTGCTGGGATTATATCCCAAGAACCCTGAAACACCATTCCAAAAGAACCTATGCACCCCAATGTTCATAGCAGCACAATTTACAATAGCCAAGTGTTGGAAGCAACCTAGGTGCCCATCATTAAGTGAATGGATCAAGAAATGATGGTACATTTACACAATGGAATTCTATGCGGCAGAAAGAAAGAAGGAGCTCTACCCTATGCAACAGCATGGATGGAACTGGAAACCATTATGCTAAGTGAAATAAGCCAGGTGGTAAAAGACAAATACCATATGATCTCACCTTTAACAGGAACCTAAACAACAAAACAAACAAGCAAACAAATATAACCAAAGACATTGAAATAGAAAACAGGCTGACAGTAACCAGAGAGGAGAGGGGAGGGTATTTCAGGGGAAAAGGGAAAGGGGTCACAGGAACAAGTATAAAGGACACATGGACAAAAACTAAGGGGGTGGAAATAGGAGGGAGGTGGAGAGCACGGGGGGGGGGGACAGGGATGGGAGTAAAAGACAGAAAACTGTACTTGAACAACAACTAAAATAAAAAATATAAAAAAACATAATTAATATTTTAGTAGCAAAATAATACTCAGGATAAATTTTCATGTCATGCAGCCATATTGACTCAATAAGAGCATATTTGACCAAAAGGTCCTTGCAAAGCAACATGATAGTAATTTAAATGATTATTAATTATAAAAATAATTTTGAATTTAAAGAAAAGTTGCAATAATAGCAGTTTTCATATCTGTCACTCAGCTTCCTTGAGGATCAACATCTTACATAATCGGGATGTATTTATCAAAACTTTAACATTAGCATTGATTTAGTACTATCGACTGACCTTCAGGCTGTATTCAGATTCCCACAGTTCTGTCACAGTGTAGTATTTTTTAACCAGTACCCAGCCCAAGATATTACATTGCATGTAGTTGTCAAGTCCGCTTTGTCTTCTCCACTATGTAAAAATTTGTTTTTTTTAATGACCATTACAACTTTGTCACTTTTATGTCTCTATTTTTTTATTTTTAGTTATTATATCATTTACTATATTTCCTATGGTTTACTATGTGTCCCCATAACTGTGTTTGTAACTGGCAATTTGTACATCTCAATGCCTTCCCCTTTATACTCATCTCCCAGCCCCCACCCATCGAACAACCATCAATTTGTTCTCTTTATCTATGAAATTATTTATTTGTTTTGTTTTTTTTAGATTCCAAACGTAAGTGAAGTCACATGGTAATACCACTGGCATTTTTCACAGAGCTAGTACAAATAATCCTAAAATTTGCATGGAACCACAGAAGATCTTGAATAGCCAAAGCAATCTTGAGATAAAAGAACAAAGTTGAGGTATCGTGCTACCTGATATCAAACTATACTGAAAGGCCATAGTAATCAAAACTGCATTGTACTGGCATAAAAGACAGGAATATAGATAAATAGACCAGAATAAAAAACCCCAAATAAATGCACTTCTATAGTGTAAATTAAGTCTATGATAAAAAAGGCAAGAATATATAATGATGACAGTCTCTTTAGTAAATTGTGCTGAGAAAATTGGACAGGCACATAACAAAGAATGAAACTAGATCACTTTCTTATGCCATACACAAGAATAAACTCAAAATGGATTAAAAACATGGACAAGAAACCCAAAATAACCTTGTCATTGAAGAGTAATAGTTAGGTATTTGTAGAATGTCCCTGGTCTTGCTTAGGTTTTCTCATGATTAGACAGAGGTTAAGTCTATTGAGAAAAGAATTACATTATATCAGGCTGTATATAATATCAAAATGGTTTATTACTAGTAACATTACACTTGATCATATTGGTAAGGTGATGTCTGTCAAGTCTCTCCATTGTAAAATCAATATTTTTAATTGTCACAATCTGACAGGTTTCTTATCATGGTAATAATGTGGAAATCATAAAATGAGGTGAAAAATGTTAAATTCTATGTCTACATTCTGCATGAGTTGTGTGTAATTGCTATTATTTGTTAAATGGTAGAATATACCAATACAATTATTTGGGTTGGGAAGGTTTTTAACATTAATTTAATTTTAAAAATGAATATGGGGCTATTCATGCTATCTATTTCTTGAGTAAGTTTCAGTAATCTGTGCCTTTCAGGAATTTGTCTATTTAACCTAAGTTATCAAATTAGGGCATAAATTACTATATAGTATTTTCTTATTGCTCTTTGATATCTTCTCTTTCATTTGCAATCTGGGTAATTTGCATTTTTCCTATTTTATCAATATGTGCAGGTATTAATTAAGCTTATTGATCTTTTCAATGAATAAGATTTTAAATTTATTACTTATTTTCTGTTTTAAAAATTTTTGAAATATATTTTAATGCTTTTATTTCCTTCTTTCTGCTTGCTTTGATTTAATTTTCTTTTTCTAGTTCCTTAATGTTAAATATTTTATTGATACTGATTTTATTTGTTTCTAATAACAATGTTATATATTTTATGTAAATTTTAGCTGCGGTCTAAATTTTGATATGTTATTTTCATTTCATTTAGTTCAAAATATTTTAAATTTTCTTTCTGACTCATTTGATATTTAGTAATTTATTTAGTAATATGTTGTTTAATTTTTAAATTTTAGATATTTCCCAGACACATTTCTGTAATTGAATCTGAGTTAATTCTATCATGTTCTGAGAGTATACTTCATATGACTTGAACTCTTTTCAAGTGTGTTAAGTTTCATTTTATGGTCCAGAATATGGTCTACCTTGGAAAGTGTTCCTTCTGCATTTGAAAATAATGTATATTTTTCTATTGTTAGATGGAGTTTTAATATATTTTACTTTAGGCTTATTGTTTGATAACATTATTGAGCCCTCCTATACCTATACTGATTTTTGTAGCATAATTTACTAGATGATATATCTATTTTTGATAAAGATTGTTTAAGTTTTCAACTATAATTATGAACTTATTTCTCTCTGTAATTCCATTAGATTTTGCTTTCTATACTTTAAACCTCTGGGTGGGGGTTTTAGGGGGTTGTCTTTTTTAAAGATTTTAGTTATTTGTCTTTAGAGGGGGAAGGGAAAGAGAAAGGGAGAGAAATATCAATGTATGGTTCCTTCTCATGTGTCTTCTGCTGGGAACTGGCCTGCAACCCAGGCATGTGCCCTGAATGGGAATCGAACCATGATCCTCTAGCTCGCAGGCCCGTGCTCAGTCTACTGAGCTACACCAGCCAAGGTAAACCTCTGTTTTTAAAAGCATTAGTGTTTATAATACTAGGTCTTCGAGAATTTTATTTTGTACTATCTCTCTATATACTTAATAATCTTCCTTGGTCTGATGTTACCTTTATCTGAAACTGTGTAATTAACCATCTTTTGGTACTGTTTACATGGTACATCTATTTGTATACTTTTATATTCAACCTGTCTACTATATCTTTCTTTTTAATGTTGGTTTGCTTTTTCTCCAAAACCAACAATCTCCTTTCATTAACTTGTGTGTTTAAATCATTCATACTCTATAAGATTATCAATATGGTTAAATTGAAATACATCATCTTTTAAACTTTTGTAGATTTGTCTGTCTCATCTTTGTGTCTTTACCACCTTTTCTGCCTCTTTAAAATTAATTAAGCTATACTAATAATTTTATTTTATCTCTTATTTACTTATTATTTATTCACTTTTTAAATTTTGTAGTGTTTTTTCTAAAATTGTATAATATACATCTTTAATTAAGCAAAGTCTATCTCCACATAATAGTATGTATGCACTTTATGTAAAATTCTCACAATTATGTATTTCCACTCCACCACCCATCTTTTGTGCTATTTTTGTTATATATTTTATTTTAATCATACTACACCCACCAATGAATTGTCACTATTTTCTTTTTATGCAATAAGATATAATTTATAGCTACTAAAATGATAAAAAGTAAATTTAATTTTACCTTCATTTATTTGATTTTCAGTTCTTTTCATTTTCTATGTAGATTCATGTTTTCAGCCTCATATTTCTGGCTGATGAGTTTTCTTAAAATTTCTTCCTTCACTTTTGTTTGTCAGTGAAAGTCTTTTATTATTTCTTCAATTTTGAAAGGTAATTTCTCCAAGTATCGGGTTCTGTATTGATATTTTTTTTTTAGTATTTTAAATTTGTCAAACTATTTTCTCCTGTTTTCTATGAATTCTAAAGAGAATGCTATTACAATTATTTTATATTTTCTTCTGAATGTAATGTTATTTCCCCCTTCCTCTACTGGTTGCTTTCAATATTTTCTATTTGTGTTTTATGCTCAGGAATTTGAATATGCAATATTGAGGTATGGTTATGTTTTGGAATTTATCTAGGTAGGTATTCTCTGGGTATCTTTGATACATGGTTTTTTGTATGACAATAAATTTGTAAACAGTAGACCATTTTTTCTTCATGTATTTATTATCTTCTGGTACCCTTCTTTTTCTGAGATCACGTGCATATATATTAGAATGCTTAGCATTGCCTCACAGACCTTGGATATTTTTTCTGATGTTCTTTTTATCCTTTTCTTTCTTTTTTAAAGCTATTTTTTCTTCTTATTTTGCAGTTTGAGTAATTTCTACTGACTTATCTTCAAGCTCACTGATTATTACCTTGTATATTTTGGGTTGTTTTGATTCTATTTCTTTGCTCATTGAAGATATTCTACATCTCTATTACCAAAGCTTTCATTTATAGAATTCCCTTCTAGTACTTTCATATTTTTATTTCATCTTATTTTAAATTTGTACAACTTTATTCAATATTTTTAACTATTAGTTGGCTATTTGAAATTAACTTGGTGATACTTTATAAATAATATAAATTGGGAAGAAAACTGGATGACCATTCATAAACATATTATGTAAATTTTAAAAAATTAAATTTGTAAAGGTGTCTAAGGAAAGTAGTGTTTGTTGGTTTTTAACCTAATTTAAGGATCAGTAATATGCCCCCAAATAGCTGAGTTGAGAAAGATAAAAATGCAAATAATATATTACACAATATATATGGTGGTCCAAAAATGAACATTTACTTGAACTCTAAGTTAGCTGTCTGAGCAGTAAATTTAATTAGAGTTTTCATCCTATGTCACTAGTTTTCTAGAGCTTTCTATTACTTTGCAATGTAAAATGAATTCCAAAGCTATGGAAATCAAATTGGGCAAAGCATAGTCTATATCCAACCTGTCTAGTAGTTTGTTCCAGGCATGGGCAATCCTAAATCTAATTTCCTTACCAACTATTTGCTCAATTTTCCTTCTTGTTTTCTCCATAGCACTTACTTTTTGAAAGAGTAAACCTCCATTTAAACCTCCATTCCTATGAAATTTCTTTAAATTAAGAAATATCTATTTAGCATATACAACACACACATTTTCTACACATCGTTGTAGTACTATATTGATAACAAAACAAAATTAAGTCATGCCATTGTAGTTTATTATTTTTTAGGTTCTAGAAATGTACCAAAACAAATAAATACAATTTCAGATACTATGAAGCAGAGCTTTATAGTCTTGCTTTGGTTCAACCATTCTTGTAATTTTTTTTTTGTAGGTCACCAATGATTTCTCCCTAAAATCCAAAGGTTTTTAGTTTCTTTTAACCCTGTCTTCACTATCATACTCAGAATGAGCAACAATTTTCATCATATTTTCCTTCTATTTGAACTACTTCTGTAATCACCAAATTGTATTGGTTTATGATTACAATACCCGTTGAACTAAATAATCAAACAATATAGTAAGGTATTTATTTGCAATGTTGTGCACACACATATGCATTTTATTTACACAATCATAGAACTGATCTACTCTATTGCTATTGTTCTTTTCTCTCATTTGTTTATTTTTGCTATTACATTAATTAATTTTGCTATGACATTAATATTGACATTGAAGGAAGTATAGAAGGCATAAATCCCTTTCAAAACTGCTTTCAGTTCTAAGAAATTCTCTCAGGAAGATATTGTGTGGAATGGCTTTTAGAAAACTTTCTATGTGTAAACCACTGTATGTGTGCATATGTTTAAACACTGCTGTTAGCTGCTTTCTTATGACTATCACACCCTTTAATTGATGGCTTTTTACCACAATTTAACTTAAAAATTTTTTTTTCAAAGAATATTTTTGTAAGCAAGTTCTTGGATTTGGTGGATTTTGGTGGATTCACCAAAATTGATAGTCACCAAAATTTGATATTCAGTATATCCTATTGATGAACTACATAATATGCCTTTATAATTATAGATATGTTAAAATCACTTGGAAGGTTGGTCATTAAATCATAATATTTTGTTAAATTGACAAAGACCTGATTTGCCTATAATAGTATTCCTCAAACTTTAAAAATATTTTATCTCCCTGAAGAATCTTTCAAAATATTTTTTCTTAATACCTCATCCCATAAAATTTTAATGTCACAAAATTCTGTATATCTGTTTGTGTAATGTGGCCTTTTGGAGGGTTAAAAAAGCATTTTAATATCTGAACATTTTTATCCCCCAAGCCAATTTTTGCCCTTTTTGGGGTGATATTACCCCTGTCGAGAATTTATGGTCTGTGATATCAATTCATCATGGTGATTTTACTGTTTATTTTATTATATTTTATTTCAATTAAGAAACCTTTGTATAAACATTACAAGGATATTTTAAATTCTAAATATCTATATTCTGAATTTCATTATATTATTCTCTTTATACTTTCACAATGATTTAGTTCCATGATAAGTACTTTTTAGTTATATAGTCTCATGCCATAAATTTGTGGCACTGGAATAGAAATAGAATACAAATGAAATATACATAGTATACTGCTCCTCTTCCTTGCAGTCATGACTTGTGCAGAAATCAGTTACATGACAGGGAGACAGATTAGGCAAAACCGGTAAGATTCACATGTGTGGAACTGGAGGAGGTGTTCAATAAGTCATGGAAAACACAAGAAATAAGTTACAGCAACAAGATACCTTCAAAAATAGTTCTAACAGATACTTGATGATAAACTCATTTTGCTAAAATGATTACAGTGCATTCTGGAAATGGTATATTCTTGGTACAATCTTGAAATTGTAATCATATGATCACTACATCTGGAAAATAACAGTCAAAATTAAACTGAACTTAGTCTGGATACTGTGAATTTTACATGGCTCTGTCAAATGTCAGGCTTCTCTCTCCCTCACCAATTTCAAAAATGTTTCACCATGATTTCAAACATTGAATCATCCCATCCTGTGCCAACCATCTGTTTTGTCTGCCCCCTCATTGACTCAAATTAGATGATGGAGGGCAGGGCAGGTTCTCAAGAGCAGCCATTAACACTAGAGGAAAGAAGGTTCTGGCAGCAGACTTTCCTTTGGAAATTGTGGACCATTAAAACTGGCAAGGAGAAACTTACAGACAAAGCAATAAAGAGTAAAATCAAGCTATGCATAAGAAAAGTACAAAAATATATAAAATTATTAGCTAATCAATATAAAAATAAATTACAAAACAAAGTTGAGAAATTGTCAGATAGCAAAAGAAAAATACAGGGGTGAAAATGTGTCTGAAAAAAACTACTGGGAAAGATTTTTTGTATGACAGAAAATCATGTGTCTGTATGAAAGATATTTTTATCTTCTATATATGAATATGCTCTATCGTTGAGGATAAATTTGTAAGAAGATAAATAATAAAAATAATTTCTTATCAATTCCTTTGTGCATGTTTTTTAAAAATGAGCAATCCAGTGGATTTGTAGACATGGACATGCTTTAGAAAAATCCATCCAGATACCATGAAAAGACAAAATTTAGCAGGTTGTGACAACATAATTATTTTTTTGGTAAAAGATTCCCATCTATTTTGTCTGAAGGAGTGCATGCTCTTAAATTCAGAGTGTGGAACAAATAGAAAAAAATGTAAGTTCTTTGTTTTTTAAGGTATGTGATGATTATTATTTAGGTGATTAATTAAAGATTTTCAAGGGTAGAAAAATGTAGACAATTGTAGAAATATATCTTCCAAATAACATAAAATATGTATTTCTTATTATAATACAAAATAACATACCTTACCTCAATGTATAAACACAATTTTATCATGAAAAATCAGTTATAACAATAGAATTGTGCCTTCTTTAAGATGTGTTCCTGAGTGGTTTTGTTCACATAGACAGTCACTCCAAGCTCCAGGGAGCCTCTCTCATTCTCTAAGGTTGTCCAAGTGTGTGTTCTACCACTGAACATGCCAAAACCCAGAAAGATGAATGGATGGGGTCCTAGTGGGCCAAAAGCTACCAAAATCATTGGTTTAAAAAAAAGGCCTCACATCCCTGTCCCTATAAGAAACAGGGGCTTGAGCATGAAGGAAGAATGGTCTTTGAGATGGGAGTCCACCATTTTTTCAGGCCATGACACCTGAGTAAACCTGTTTCCTTCCACACTAGCACCCATCTTTACACAATTCCGCAAAGAAAGGGAACAACTTAATGATGCAGAGAAGGGAATTGGGTTCAAGTCCCATCCTGGCAGTAAAACAAAGGAAAATAAGGAAATGAATTTCTTTAAGGCCCTGAACCTTGGGGACCCAGTATTAACAGCAGGAAGAGTTCCTCTGCCACCACCCTCTCTGCTAGATACCCCAGAGGGTCAATAGCCCCACCCCTGTATGATAAAGAAATGGTCTCCCCCTCAAAGACCTGGCAGGGCACCCAATTTGGCCAGGGAGCAACCCTATCTGGAGCAGGACAATTCTTTTTGAGGCAATACCTTACAGGTGGAATAAAACAGGAAGTCTAGCCCACTGGCCACTACTGGGCCCATACTTCATTTTCCACTTCAGATTTAGTGAATTGGTAAAATTCCAACCCTTTATATAGGGATGATCCTCAGAAAGTAACAGATGTTATCACTTCCATTTTTGCCACTCACCATCAAAACTGGGCAGAGGTACAGGTTCCCCTTAACATAACAGCAGATTAAAGGCAGCTAGTTATAAATAAGGCTAATGAAGAGGCTCATAATCTCCATCAGGAGAATCTCCATGAGACCACCAACCCAGCCATGGCAATTCCTTTGACAGAGCCCAACTGGGACCCAAAGAGCAGGAACCTGGCCTTTGTAGAACATTACAGATGGTATGTATTGGAAGGGCTTAGGAAGCAGGTGTCTAAACAAAAGAGCTGAATATGATATGTTCCATTCAACAGAAACCAAACAAAAATCCTTCTGAATTTTTAGAAAGAATCTATCAGGTCTATTAAAAGCACCAATCAGGCCTGATGCTGACCCATGGGCACCAGAATATGTCTGGATAGTAAACATGACTTTTATTAGGCAAAGTGCCCTGGATGTCAGAAGGAAGCTCCAACGTTTAGGCACAGCTTTAGGAATGAATCCCACCCAGTTGGTAGTCATATCCTTTAAAGTCTGCCATCCTGGGAAACAAGGACATTGAAGCAGACCACCGTTTTCTTAGAAGCAGTATGAGGAAACCAGAAGGAGAGGAGGGACCTGAAAGGAAAATGGAAAGACCAACTAGACACCAATCAATGCTCTTACTGCAAAGAGGTAGGCCATTGGAGAAAGGACTGCCTGGAATTTAAAAAGAATTAAGGATAGAAACCGTGACTTGAGAAATGTTAGAAAGAAATGACGAATCTGATGATGAATGAAGAGGCCCATGGGCTACCTTAGACACTCCCCTACCTACTACTATTTCCCTGAAGGAGCCCTGGGTATGTGCAATTGACAGTGGGGAACAAATTGACTTCCCCATAGACATGGGAGCTACATACTCAGTGCTAAATAGAAAACTAACCAAGAAAAGTTCAGCTGTGATGTCAATCACTGGCGTGACAATTACAAAAACTGGACCAAACTTATGCATAGTTTTCTCTACATGTCAGACTGCCCCATTTCATTGTTAGGCTGAGATTTACTTTGTAAATTGCATGCACAAATAACCTTTTCCCCTTAGAAGCCACAATTATGTGTAAATGTCCTACTGTAACATGCTCTCCAGCTCCAGATGCTCCTGACTTGCCTGGAAAAACCAAGAGGTGAACTTTTTCCACCCAAGATCTCTGAACAGGTTGATCGAGTGATTTGGGGTAATGGAATTCCAGGTATGGAGGTTAACATCCAACCGGTAAACATTAACCTAAAAGAAGGGATGCAGATCCCACAGAAGAAACAATACCCTCTTTAAAAGGAAGTTTGAGAGGAAATTCACCCAGCACTGAAGAAATTCTTAAAATCAGAATCGATTCTTGATAAAACCCCCTGTTTTGCTAGTCAAAAAGCCTCGGGGATCAATATTGATTTGTATAGGACCTTAGGGCCATAAATGACTGTGCAGGACATTCATCCTCTAGTGCCCACCCCTTACACTTTGCTGATCATGGTGCCCAGGGATAGTAAATTGTTTTCAGTCCTAGACTTGAAGGATGGTTTTTCTACATTCCAATAGATGAATTGGCTCAATTATTATTTGCCTTTGAATGGCAAGACCCAGAAAGTGAAGCTGCACTCCAAAACAGTTGGACTATGTTGCCACAAATTCTCTGATCTTATTTGGGGAAATATTAGCAAAAGATTTATAAGTCATTCAATTGAAATTGGGAATCCTTCTATAATATGTAGAAGACTTACTAATAGCTAGCAATACTTATAGACTGTTTGCTCAATACCATCAGAGTCCTGAATCATTTGGCGAAAGAAGACATATAAATCATGGCCTTACAAGACCCAGATTTGTCAATGGGAGGTGGTGTACTTGTGATGCCAATTGAAAAATGGCATTAAGAGCTTGATGGCTGATTGAAAACACACCATTGCTACAATAAAAACCCAAGAGAATCAGAGACAGTTTTGTAGATTCTTAGGGATTACAGTGTTTTGCTGAATTTGGATTCCAAACTTTGGCCTTATAGTAGTGCCATCATATAATTCTCTGAAAGGACTAGACCCTGGACCCCTTAAAAGAACAAAAGACTGTCAGGTGGTATTTGACACCTTGTAGGAAAAACTAGGTTTGGCAAACTAGTTACAGAAACCTATCAAATTATAAATTCATGAAAAGCCAGTAATTGGACATGGTATACTAACCCAGACTCTGGGAAATAGCCCTCAACCCATAGCCTATCTCTCATACAAGCGAGATCTTGTGACAAAAGGCGATAGAAGCTATCTGTGACATCTTAAAGGAGGCAGAGAAATTATAATGTAAACAGATATGCCCATTTGAGTACTGGCAAGTTGATTTTACACAGATGCATAACCCAATAGAACTGAGGAGGTAATAGATACAGCAAAACTTCGGCTCAAAGAAATAATCCCTAGGTTTTCATTTCCTTACAGCATTCAAAGCACCATGAACCATTATTACTTCAAAAATCTCCCAGCTGATAGGACAGACACTACAGATTCTATGGAAAAAAAAGCATGCATTTTGGAGACCCCAATCTACAAGGAAGACTAAAAAAGTGAACCACACAATAAATAAGACCCCAGCAACAAATACTCCAGGAAACACATTTGAAATGGGACCAGGTGCTCCCTATTGCCTTGCTCTGGATTAGGTTGCACTCCAAGTGGGCTTCAATTAAGCTATTTTGAAATAGTTTAGGGGAGATCCCTCCAGGTTTCTGTTTAGGAACACCCACTTTAGATTTAGAATATGAATTAAAATCAAACAATATGTACAACAATTTAGGGCAAACACTAGCAACTTTATACAAGTTTGCTCATTGCAGTTCTATCTACCATCTCAGGAGCCTTTACACCCTCTTCAGCTGGGAGACAGAGTCTTAGGATCTTAGTAAAGACCTGGAAGACCCAAGAACATCAGTTAGTCGAATAATGGACTAGTTAGTCCTTATGACATCCTGCTGACAATACAGTAATAAAGCTTTGGATCCACCATACACAAAGTGGTCATCTCCTGAGGAGGACTTTGATCTTTCTGCCACTGTTGATACTTTAAGGGTGTCATTCCAAAGGAAAGCTGGACTGACACCCTGAAAGAGATTTAAAACTCCTGTCAGAAGAGGACAGTGCCTCTCAAAACTAAGTGACAATGTTACTTTTTATTTTATCATCACTTTTTGACAATTGATACCATAATTGTACGATAATACCTTTGTTCACATTCCCCAGACAGTGGCTTCCTTGGCAAACTTGTCACAGAGTTGAGTGTGCCACCCAAAGTCTCATTTAGGATTTGATCATGAGGATCCTTTAGACTTTCCAGTTTCTGATTTCACTACAATTCCCCCTGCAATACTAGGCATACCCCTCACTAAATACTTCACTGCTTGTCTACACAATAGGTCTTACTTTGGAAACCCATCTGCAACATCACCTCTTTTTTTTCTTTATCAATTTGAGAGAGGGGAAGGAAGAGAGAGAAGGAAAGGAGGAGAGAGAGGGAGAGTAAGAGAAAGAGAGAGAGAGTGATAGAAACAGAGACAGAGACAGAGAGACAGAGAGAGATGTCAGAAAACCAACAACCTGGGTATGTGCTTTGGGGATCAAACACACATTTTGGTGCATGAAATGGTGCTCCAAACAACTGAGTCACCTGGCCTGGACTGCAACACCACGTTTTGAAATACGAAGCAGTCTGTTAGCTTCACTTATTTATCAACACCATCCTCTAGACATTGCCTATGCTGCCTTCCAAAGACAGCAATCCTCCCTCATATAAAGGCTTCCCTCCATTCTTGATCCCTTTTCCTTTACTACATAGCAAGAATCTCTGGATTCAGGGATGGGTAAGACTACATCCCTTGACAGCAAGAAGAAACTACAAGGATGATACTTCCATCCACTTTCCCTTCTAAAATTACAAGGGTCCACAGCTTTGAAGGGGGGAATATTACCATATAAAGTTGGAGAACTAGGGAGTATCCCTCATTGTCCATAGTGGCATGGGGAGGGGTTCTAATATGAGTGTGCTAAAAGCTAGAAATGAATGGACAGAACATAGCACACTGAAAGCTAGGAGAATAAATGGGTCAGGCCTAAGTGCGCCAAATCTAGAAAGATGAATGAACAGGGCCCCAAGTGTACCAAAAGCCAGAAAGAAGAATGGACAGGACCTGAGCTTGACAAAATCCAGCAAAATAATTGGATTAAAAAAGTACTTCCCTCCCTATCCTGTAAGAACCAGGGGCTTTAGCAGGAAGTGGTGTAGGTCTTTGAGATGCAAGTCCATCGTTCTTCCAGGTTGCAGCATCTGATTAAATCTCTGTCCTTTTGCACAGGCACCTGTCTCATGAGTTTGTCTTTTGTTGCAGCAGGCAGGCAAACCTGCATTTTTGGTTATAGTTTGTACATCATTGATTTTTCATCTAATGGTATTGCTTTGTTAGATTTATAAATTAGAATATACTAGAATTTTGACTGTGCTAGGTTCTACTACACTTAGAGAAGTATACTGACAAAGCATGTATATATATATATATGTGTGTGTGTGTATATGTGTACATATATATGTGTACATATATATATATATATATGTCTCATAGTCTATAAATAATCTACTATCATGTCATGCAGTTTCCCTAAAAATGAAGCCTGACCCTGACCACTTCTTACCATTGCCAATATCATCCAAGCCCCCATCAACTCCTCTGAGCTACTGAAATGACTTCTCTTAACTGGCCCTCCCTGGTTCTTCTCTTATTCCTCAAAAGTCACTCTTTACAAATGTGTCAAAGTTACCTTTAGAACTGTAAATTAATTTATGGCTTTCAGTTGATCACAACTCTCCAATGACTTCCCACGAAACTTAAAAATGGAACAAAAGTCTTTCCTATGGCCTATAAGGTGTACGGCATCTGTTCCCAGCCACCTCTCCACGCTCCTTCCTACTGCTCCTATCCTCACTGGCCTCCACTTCACTCTACCCTCACTGGCCTTTTGCCTTTCCTATCTTAAGATCTTTGATTTTTTTTTCCTCTCTGCTCAGAAATCTCTTTGAGACCACTTCACAAAGAGTGGTATCACTTTCATCAGCCTTGCTCAGATATCCATCTCCTTAATAAAAAAGCTTTTGTTACTTGTCAAAAATAGGCCATTTCTTCTATCATTAATCTCTTTCATAACATTTGTCAATACTGAAAAGTACATTATATTCTTATTTTTTGGTTTAATTTTAGTTTTCTTTGAGAGAATATGAATTACTAAAAACAGGGATATTCAGTGTCTTGTTTATTATTATATTCCCACATTTCCAACTATGCTCAGTGCCTTGTTTATTACTGTATTCCCACATTTCTAACTTGCCTGGCACAGAATAATTAATTATATGGTATATACTTGTGGAATAAGTAAATGAACAAATGACTGGATAAATGAATTTTGGATATTGCTCTAAATTAAAGTTCATTTTCTCCAAACACAAATTCTCAACATTTTTACTTAAACTACTCTCATCTATCACTTTGTACTCTCATTTTTTAAAACATTTTAATAATTCATGCTTATGACTCCCAAATTTTGTTCTCTGGAACTGGCCTTTTCTTTCGAGCTTACTAAGTTAAATACTTATTTAGAAAAGTCAATTTATTAAGTTTATTAAGTGAATGCTATGGTAAGACAAAAAAATGGAACAAATGATGTGATGAAAAAAATCCACTGTCTTTAAGCAGCTTATAATGTAGTAGAATGGTATGTTATATCATTGTAAGCACTTTTTAGGCAAATATATGATATTAGAGAATTTCAGCTCATTTTCAAACATGATAATCCTTTAAGTTTTCATGAAGGAGGTAGTATTTGATATAGGCCTTGGAAAATCCTTTGGTTCAAGTTAAGGGGAGAAAGGGGTAGGGAGTTTTGAAAAGAGCAAAACACTGAGCAAAGGCCCCTAGGCTCAAGATTTTTTTAGTGAATGGTAAACATTTGGGTATGAATGGGGTAAGGATTCATTAAAAGGAATTGTAAGAATGAAGCTTATAATGCTGTAATTTGAAAGGTGCTTTAAACTGTGGTAAGGACCATGTATTCTTCCATGGTGGAAAGTTGAAGCAGAAGCACAATATCAACTCAGTGCAGTGGATTTTTAATCCTTAGAGTAATATGCAAAATAAATTAGAAACAGATGAGGGATAATCCAGAATCAAGAATCAAGGAGACTTCTAGGGGATAATTTTTAAATGTAATACAATGTAATGGTGACCCAGGTGGTAATAGCAAGAAAGACATGTAATATAGAGATGTGAATTTTATGCTTCAGGTATTTTTGGAAGACTGTTCCTGAACTATGTCATCTCTACCATGCAAAAACCAAGAAAAATCATGCAAACAGCTCACTGCTGAGGGAGCAGCCCTAAGCAGCCATGTGATGTGGGGGTGACTCTGCTCCCCCTCACTAGAGCTGGCTAGACCAAATAGGCCTCTGACTCTCTCTGGGTATGGCAGAAATTGTGTGTGATGTCTGAAGTGCCTTAACATGCATGATTTTTACAAATGTGGGTGATGGTCATTAATTGGACTAGCCATATTTCCTTTCAGGAGGCTGTCAACCTGAGTCACCTGTGGAAAGAACCTCAAAAGATATACTCAGATGCTGTAAGAGAACATGAACATTTAGTAAAGTAAAGCAATGAGTAGATATACATAATGGGTAATGAAAATATATACAACAGATAGTTGGTGGTGGCAGAAGCAGAAGTAGAAACACATTGATATTTAAATTAATGTCAGAGAAGTCAAACTCATAAGGGAAATGGGATAACCTAATTTATATCCTAACCAAGTTCCAGAAAACTCTTAAGAACTGTAATTTTTATTCTCATGAGGGCTCATGCATATTTTCCCAGATTCTCTTGAGAACTGACTGTAAGAGAGATTCCTGTGTCCTTCCCTCCCTTCCTCCTTTCCTCACTCCAGACCCTTTGTCTCTCTTTCCCTTCCCTTTCTTCTTTCCTTCTTTTGTGCCTTCATCACTTCCTTCTTTGCTTTCTTCCTTCTACTCCTTTTTCTCCTTTATTCAACTGTTTCTTTATTTCTTACATAACTATTTAAAACAAACTATTTTTTAATACTGTGCAGTAATGTAAGAAAACACATTTAGGTTTAAGGTAATATATATATATATAGAATATTAACACAAATATATATATATATATAAACACATACATACATAAGAAATAAATGTGTAAACATAATAGGCTCTTAATAAATACTGATTGATTATAATTGTGCTATTTTCTCTTGAGGGAGGTGAGTTTGAACCTTGAAGTTTATGAAGTAATGTTCTCCCTCAACATGTGTTTTTTAAATATTTGCTTACTGATCTTAATGAGCACTGGCGGGCCTGGAAACTATGTTCTCAATGTGACAGACTGGATGGTATTTTGAGTATTGTTCCAGTTAATCTACGCTATGTAATAAACTTGGTTGTTTAAAAAATTAAGTCATATTTTTCACAGTACTGGAGGCTGGTTGTGCTCAAATAGGCAGTTTTTGCTGAGGGTTTTGTAATCTGTGGTGGCTGGGGCTGAAATAATCTTGGAAGCTTGTGTACAGACTTGTCTGGATGTGAGGATTTTGAGGTGGAATAGATGTGGCTCTGAAAGCTCCTCTGTATGGCTTCTCCAACATGGAAGCTTCAGGAGAGCCCAACTTCTTATACGGTGTCTTGGGACTCCAAATGCGTGTTCCTCAAGACTGTGAGGCTGGTAGAAGGGAGCTACATTATCTCTTATTTCCTAACCTCAGAAGCCATGCATGGAAGCCCTCTAGTCACTTCTTACTCAAGAAGAGAAGACTTAAATGCTCCCCCTTGACTGGAAAATAACCAAAGAACTTAGGGACAAGTTAATCACATAGTCAGTATCAAATTATGTAATAGAAATTCACCTGTATAAAAGGATGACCAACCAGCTCAATATGCCTGGAACTTATGGGTTTCCTGGGAGGCAGGACTTGCAATGATAAAACTGGGAAAGTCCTGGATGAACTGAGAAGAGCTGATCATCTGCAATTATTTTACAACAAAGAAAATTGGAAAGTAAGGTAAAAAACTATTAAATAAAATCCCCTCTTTGCTAATTCACCAAGATTAAAAAACTACAAAGAATAAATATTTTCTGAAAAGAGTGATTTCTAGTAAAATAAAATTGACAATCTTTAATAATATTGTCTCTTACTTAGAGGCTTAGATAACATCTCAATAGCACACAAATATCTTTGATCATCAAATATTTCTTTTTCACATAAAATCTGTTAAATGAATCACATTTGAAACACAATGAACTCAACACATGCAAAACAATGTCACGAAAATGTCTATTTGTGGAGACCCCTCCAAGGATCTGAAGATGTTGGAGATTAGAGAGCACAGTGTGGTTGGAAACGTATACTTTTCATGTATTCTGCCTTACTAATTTGATCTTAGGTATATGGAAATTCCGTTAGTTCAGGTAAAAGTTGAAGAACACAGTTAAGTCATGAGTTTCCAGAAATGAGTCAATTTTGTTTTAAATAAAATAAAGTAACAGACATCTAAGCTGAAATTATCTGGTGAAATGTCTGTGTGGGGAAGTTCACACATCCTCCTCACTTTCTGCTTCACTCTAATCAGAACCATTAGTCTTCTCATTCTGTCGAATATCAAATTCACCTGCAGTGGAAAAATACAGGAGCATTCGAGTTTCTATTGCAGAAACACAAAATAAAGTTTGATAAATATAACTATCTTGCAGTCATTTGATTAATTGAACAAAAGTAAAGTCTGATTTAATAAATCTCTAGGTACATTTTTTGAAATAGTTAATAAAATTTAAGAATCTTTTAAAACCCATAATAGGATACTAAGTTTTGAAGGGAAGTGGCTAAGACTTCTGTAACTTTTCCCTTCCTTTCTTCCTTTCTTCCTCTTTCTTCCTTTCTTTCTTTCATTCTCTCTCTCTCTTTTTCTTCCTTTCTCTTTTTTTCACAAAGTACTGCATCCTTGAAGTTCTTCAATGAGCCAAAACTTGTAAGTTAGCAATTCTGAAATTGAAATGCAATAGTCTCCGAAAAGGTGTCCAAGAGTGGAGAGTTTGCTGATATGGGGTCTAGTTTTGCAGCTACTAGGCTATGTGAGATGAGGAAACATAAATCTCTCAGAACCTCACATTTTCATCTATAAAATAAATCAAGATTCTTTTTAGTGCCAACTCTTGAAGTTGCTGTATGAATAAAATGAGATAGTATATGTGAAAAAATTGAAAAATAAATTGTGATTTTATGTTAATGCTATGATAAGGAATTTATATTAAGAAAGTATACCATCCCTCCTGCTATTAATTACCAGTTATGAAGAACTTTCTCAATGCTTCATTTTATGCTAAGCACTCAGTTACTTTGTTCTAATAGCAATTCTGTTAGAGGGACATTATTCTCATTTTACAGATCAGAAAACTGGGGATCAGAATTAAAAAGTCGTTTCTGAAGATCACAGATCTGAGTTAGGAGGAAGCAAATAACGTGCCCATTCTCTTTCCATTGCGTTGCATAGTGCCCTAGACTTCACGAAGATCCTACTTTACCTTTGATTTTGGGAAGTGCTTGGAGATAGGGTGTAACTGGCCTAAAAAACATCCTTACACAACATTGGTAGCTTATATATTAGGTCACTTTATTAAGCAAGGCTTTCTTTTCATTGAACACAACTGTTTGTCAGGCTCCATGTTGGACACCACAAACACTATTGCACAGATTCCTCTCAACAATTCAGCCATGAAGATAATACTCTCATTCACACATGAAGAGACTAAGACTCAGAATGGTTAAGAAGTTGCCTAATGGGGTGGTAGCAATTTAGTGTCAGAACTAAAGATAAAATTCAGGTCTGTTTATCTTACAATCCCAAATATTTGATTTTAAGATATGCTTCCTTCTACTGTCTATACAACATTTGAGGAACATATTTCCAATGAATTATTGAAATTAAAGATAATTTTTAAGTATACTGAGCTAAAACACAAAAACATTTGTTGAGCAAGTATTGTGAGTACAAAACCTGGGAAAATGAAATATCACTTAGTGCTTTCTTAACAGTTCACAGCAGGCCCATCAGGGGCTGCCAGTCAATAATGACCCAGTAAAATCAACACAGTTAAAAAGAGTGCACCCCTATACAAAACAGTGGTTTCAAATTTCCTCAGCTGAACTTAATGCCAGGATTTATTTTGTCAAATTATTAATATTCTGAAAATAGTATTTTGTCCTCTAGCAATCCAAGTTTTACTCAGAGCAAAAGGACCCCTTAATAAAATGATCGAGGTAGTAAGTTTCATACTGCAGTATTTATGACTTTTCCATTTTATTGGCCTTCCTAAATTTTTTTTATTCACATTTTTATTTTGGTATGGTTTGCCAGAACAATACATTTTATATAAAATATTAACAAATGAACTAAAAGATTGATTAATTCATTTATACTCATGCTTTCGGAAATCAAATTTTTGCTAAAAGGTGAGTCAAAATGGAAAAGATATTTTCCAAAGTGGGAAAAAAATAGGGAGAAAAGTAGGAAGGAGAAATAAACTTGTCTGTGTCGAACACGGTTCTCATGACTTGGGCAATGCCCATTGTAATCACTAGCCAGTGATTACACCACTAGGCAGTGTGCCAGCTCTCACACCTTGTCTAGAGAAAAACTATACAACTTGCTTTGTGTAACTGGAGCAGAGCCTTCAAAAATATAACCTCTGGGAAATGAGGAAAAATTGTCAATCTTGGGGCAAAACTGAGGCAAGAGGTCACAAGGAATTCAAAAATTGATTTTTCTAGTGCATGTCTTTTGTTCTAGTTTCAACTTCTAGGCTTCAGAAAGGTAAGAAATTATACTACTTGCCATTAAAACCTGGTATATTTCAAGAAACTCTGTGAGTTTAGTGTTATTATTTCATTTGCTAATTTTACTGAAGAAAGTTTAAAGTTCAGAAAAGTTAAGGAAACTTACCAAGGTCACACAGGTAACAATATTAATTCTGGGGTTTCACATTTCATCTGGCATTGATTTTTCTACTAAACATTTCAGAAGGATTCAGACATTGTAAATTAAACTCACAACTGCTTTTAGAATGCACTGGCTACATATATACATGCTCATAGGAAATGTGGGTTGTGTGTGTGTACTACCTATTATTTTTATATATCATAAAGAGCAGCAGTAGCTTGTGCTTTTCATCCATGGAATGAGTCATAATTTCATAGAAATGGGGATGTATGTGCTCCACCTCACAGAGGAGTACTTGGAGGACTTTGTGGATATGAAAATGGGACCTGAATGAGGACAGTTAGCTCTTTGCTAATTGCTTATACTTAATAGAGTTTCCTACAGTTTGAAGATGCATATCAATAAAATAATTCAAAAGATCAAGTGTGTATTACAAACCTATTTATAGAGAGAAATCTGTGACTTGGTCACAAGAAACTTCATGAAATAAATTTCTGGAAATAATTGTTATGTAGTGCTAAAATGGAACTCTTCTGTTATCAGCGCTAATTGAGGCAACGTGTTGATAAATATCACAGTCCAGGGTTTCTCTGTATATCGATTCTTAAAGCTTTCTTAATACCATTTGTCAGCACCATCTTTAAATGTAACCAAAAGTATAAAAAACAAGATTTCTAGGGCAATTAAACCACCACTTCTATTTGTTTGCTTTGATCTTCCATTTTTCCTGTTAATGTATTCTTTGGCATAGTGTCCTTCTTCCTCTAGTTAAAAAATAAAACAGGTCTATTTTGTTTTTTCCCTTTTTTTAAGACTGTTATTTAAAACATTCTTATGTTACCTTGAAATAAAACTATTATTAAAGTTGGCCTAGTGAAGAGTGTGGGAAGGAATGGGGGTGGATGATTGGCTTTTTCTCACCCTGTTTACTTTCTTTGCTACTTCAAGCTGATATTTTAGACACCTGGGGTCTAAGCAGGTACTAGGAGCAGAGATAAAGGGATAAACCAGGAGAGATTTCTTTTGGCTAATGATGGACACTGGTGTAGGCTAGCTTCATTATCTCAGATCCTCCAGGTTCTGAGAATGAACCCTTTTTCCTAATGGGCATATTTGTGGATTCTTCAGATTGCCCCGCTTCCCTGGGGTCATCTCTGTTCATGATGCCCTTTGTGTTCATTTCACAGAGACTCTTGCTCTTGGATTTCCATGAAATTCTTTGGCAGAACTTAAAATTACTCCAGCCCAGCAGTTTCTCTCTATGGCCCACATTTAGTTCACCAGAAATACAAGTACATCTCTTGCCCCAATAAACTATGATCCAAGCAGATTCCAAAGTCATTATCTCTCTCCTGTTGCCAAAGGTTGCTTTTGTTCTTTTAGGTATAATCCAACACTAGGGGAAATACTCCGTTGTTTCTGAGGATCCAACACAGTTCCCTCTCCTGGCTTATGAAAAGGAAAGATTCGACTATCCTTTTGGGAAGGAGGTTAGAAAGTCACAGAATGGCAAAAGCTGTCTGGAGAAATCTCTTCTCATGCATATATTGTAACTGTTCTGTTTCAACAAAAGTGCCTAATAATTGTGGAATTAAATCCTGTTTGTTTGTTTTTCCTTTACAAATTCTTTCTGTGCTAATTCCCTCATCTTCACTTTTGTATTGATATTAGTATATATATTCTGTGTATATATATATATATATTCTGTATATATATATATATATCTGTACATATTCTGTATATATATGTATATGTATATTCTGTATATATACATGTGTATGTGTATATGTATATGTATATGTATATTGTATATATATATCTGTATATATATATATATTCTGTATATATATGCGTGTATATGCATATTTATACAGAATATATATACTAATACATATATTAGTATATATTTTGCATTGATATTAGTATATATTCCATCCTTGAAAACTAGGATTATAATGGTTCAATTTTTACACTTTTGTGTGCAATAAAACATGTTTCAAAGTGATCAGTACAACTTTTAAAGTGTTCATGAAATATTTAGTAACATGAATCTCTCCAATAAATCTAAGTCTCTCACAGGCTATAATAGGTAAACACTACCATTGGAAGACACCAAGGTCTTATTAATAGAACTTTATTATCTATAGTAGTATAATTGTCCATTTCTAAATATATTTTTATCACTGTTCTGTAAGTTCTTTGAGGACAGAGACTATATTTTTGAAAGTTTCTATATCACATGGTCAGCACTGTAGCTATCATATAGTGTAACAAATAATTGCTGAACATAGGAAAAAATCACCATCCAGAGATAAGAAGTTTCATTTCCTCGCCATGAGTCAAGTTAAAATACTCTGACACAGCTTAACAGCATAGTATCATATAGTGGTCATTAGTAAGATCACTGGCTTCTAAACCTAAATCTGCTGTTTAGTGGAGCACAGGACTAACATTGAACAATTCCCGATGTATTTTTCATTCACAGTGAATTGCCTTTACAGTGTAGTTCTTCCACCACCAGATCTCCCCACACAACTTGACGTCTGCCTAATAGATGGAAGACACAATACTACATGGAAATGTGTCAGATTCTTATCTTGAGTTTGTTTGTAGATGGCTATTAATTTATAACACAAGGAATAGAACCAATATGAAATTACTTCCGGCTTGAAAGAGCTAAACTAAAGATGGGTAAAAAAAAGGATTTATTTTAGAATTATAAAATTTTAGTTTTGCATTAGAAATTGGGAAATAGAATTTAAACTACAAACCAAGGAGAATAAAAGAGAACAACTAAGGATATAGGATAATATTTCCAGAGACTTTAGAAGGAAACAAAAATTTGACCAGATGGTTGGGGAGGAAAACTTGGAAAGGGTGTGAGGAGAAATAAAAGGAGGCTTGAGTTTCTGAGAAGGTGTGCAGCTCCTCTCCCTTCCTGGCCAAGTCTCAGAGATACGTGCCAGGAACTCCAGGTGGTTGGGAGGATGGCAGAGGAGCAAGAGTATAAGCAGATTTCCAAGGGTAAATCCTAGGAAACTTGATGCCACATAAAGGCACAAGGGTGCAGGACATCTCTGAGACTGAGACTTGAGAGGGCAGCCTAAGAGGATTCCATGTACTACAATGTGATGGGACAAAGACACAGTCTCAGTCCCTAGAGAGTCAGGGAGGAAACCCAAAGTGGAATAGGGTCCCTGCAGCATTCCTTATAGTTCAGTCACAGAGGACTTGGAGGGACCCGGGTAAGGGTGCCGCTAACTAACCACTGAGTGATACAGAGAAACCTCTCTTAGCACAGCAACTGCAGTGGAGGTAGAAGTTTATGTTCAAGACTGTAGAACAACCACCAAAGCAGTGGGGGCCTAACAAGGTGCCCATTCACAATGATGGTAATAACCTCAGTCATCCTAGAACTTACATCACTCTGAATAGAAAGGGAGAAACAATAGGTAAAAAAGATGGAGATCCTTAACTGAGTGGGCACTACCCAGTTATAAATTGTAAATGTATCAATTCCAGGGTGACATTTTTATTAAATTTTTGTTCCAGGATTAAATCTTTGTTACTACTGAGTTCCAGGATTACATATGCTAAATAACTAAGCTAATTGCCACATAGAACATACATACATGCATACATACATGTAGATGTTCTACACCTGATTTATTAGAATAGATAATAATATAAAATTTGTGTGTCCACTGTACAGACTATGACAATTTTTGCAAACTCTAAGTTTCAGTATTACATAAATAGATGATAATATAATTAGGTGGCCATACATACCTTGCACAATTTTTGATAACTTTGCCTTTCACTGTCCAAAGTGTCCCAGTTGTGGACATCTTATAACAACAATAAAACCACTTCTGGTTTTGGTTTTAGTTATGACAATTCAGATAAATCCTTAGTACAATATCTGATGTTTTCTAAGCACTCTATAAATTATTACTGTTTTTAAGCAGCATTTCAAGCTAAAAAATGTTTTTAAAAGGAGTAAAATTTCTTCAACTATGTCAAAATCTCAATTCCTTAGGTGAAATTAAGCATCATTATTTCCCTCCTGGAAATGGAGGGAAATTGTTCTGAACAAATTAGTGGTCCATTTCTGCACTAACAACAGGAAATGTTAGAGAACTAATATAAGATCCAGAAAATCTCAACCTTAGAGCTTGAGAACATTTTTCTGTAGTGGAAGCATGATAGAAGCAATAAGGTCAGTGTTTAACCATCAATATGAAGAAATGCAAAATTAATAGATAATTTAAACCCAAATACATTGGAGGGGACTTTGAGTGTCACACTAAAGTATCTTGGTGCCATAATGAGGACTAAGGGGAAAACATCTCACTCCACCCTGACAAACTTAATCATCTAGATCTCCTTCCTAACAGTGGAGACTGTTGTAGGGGGGAAGGATTTTGTCATCGCAAATATATATCTCCTTAGCACAAGCATTATTTTAGACTTATTATTATTTATTGCTTTTGGATTTTTTTAAGTTTTCAATTTCAGTTTATATTCAATATTATTCTGTATTATATTTGCAGGTATACAGCATAGTAGTTAGACAACCATGTACTTTACAAACTGCCCCCCCAATATTTCAAGTACCTACCTGGCCTTATACATAGTTATTACGGTATTATAGTTCCTGAATATAGTTCCTGATGTGGACCCCGGCTCGTGGGGTCTGACACATTGTGGATGAGGCACGAGACATTCACACGGACTATCGAGTCCTATAGAGGAAAAGGGACAGCACGTTTTTTTTTTAAGAGGAGAAAAAGCTTCAGCTCTTGCCATGACTGGCCTTTATTGGGTTTCTGAGCACATTACATGATGGTCCTCATTTACTATGCACAGGTTCATTTTAGGTGGTTACCTTTTACAGAAAACAAAGGAGCCCATGACGCTAATCACATCACAGAAGAAGGATGTTTGCAAATGAAAATGGAAAAGTGGTTGAACAGGTTACACTCGTCCTTGGAAGGTGTAGCATGGATTTTAGGAAGTTACAGTAAGCACTTGCTGTTTCAAGTCAGGGTAAGGGAGTTTTAGCAAAAGCAAATCTCATAGCAGCCTAGGTACAATGCAGGCCTGATTCCCCACGTGAGAACCTATCCGTGGGCGTGAGTCCTGTGCATCTCCGAATGGGAACTGGGTCCACACCATGCAGAATGGTCTCCTGTGAGTTCCCATGTTGTAATTTGCATCCCTGTGACTATTCTGTAACTACCAATTTGCATATCTTACTCCCTTTGCTTTTTTCACCCAACCCCTTAACTCCTCCCCTCTGGTTACCATCCGTCTATCCACTGTATCTATGAGTCTTTTTCTATTTTGTTTGTTTGTTTATTCTGTCTTTTAGATTCTACACGTAAATAAAATGATATGGAATTTGTTTTTCTCTAACTGACTTATTTCACTTAACATAAAACGCTGTAGGTCCATGCATGCTGTCACAAAAGGTAAGATTTCATTTTTTATGGCTTGGTAGTATTCCACTGTATATACATACCACCACTTTTTTAGCATTCCATCGCCTTAATCACTCGGCCACCTCATCCCACTCCACCACTTTTTTAATTCATCTGTTGATGGCACCTGGGTTGTTTCCACATCTTGACTATTGTAAATAATGCTGCAATGAACATAAGGGTGTGTACATTCTTTCATGTTATATTTTGGGGTTTTTCAAATATATGTACCCAGAAGTAGAATCAATGGGTCATAGGCAATTCCATTTTCATTTTTTGAGAAAACTCCACACTATTTTTCTTAGTTGATGTACCAATCTGCATTCCTACCAATAGTGCACTAGAGTTCATTTTTCTTCACATCAACGCCAACACTTACTATTTTTTAATTTATTGATTAAGGCCATTCTGACAGTTATAAGGTGGTATCTCATTATGGTTTTAATTTTCATTTCTCTGATGACTAGTGATGTTAAGCAACTTTTCATATGTCAATTGGTCATCTATAGGTCCTCTTTTCAGAAGTGTCTATTTAGGTCTTTTGTCCACTTTTTAATTGGGTTGTTTATTTTTCTGGCATTCAGTTTTCTGAATTCCTCATAAATTTTGGATATTAACCCCTTGCTGGATGTATCATTAGCAAATATCTTATTTCATTCAATATGTTTTTTGTTGTTGTTGATGGTTTCCTTTGTTGTGTAAAAAAAATAATCCCATTTACAAATGCATCAAAAAAAAAAATACCTAGGGATAAATTTAACCAAGGAGCTAAAAGATCTCTGCTCAGAAAATTCTAAGACATTGAGGAAAAAAAAACAAAGATGATACTAATAAGTAGAAGCATATACTGTGCTCATGGATAGGAAGAATTAACATCATTAAAATGCTCATATGGTCAAAGCAATCTATTAATTCAACACAAGTCCTATCAAAATACTAATGGTGTTTTTCACAAAACTAGAATAAATAATCCAAAAATTCATATGGAAACACAAAAGACCTTCAATAGTGATATCAATCATTAAAAAAAAAAAAAACAAAGTTGAAGGTATCACCCTACTTGGTATCAAATTATACTGCAATCAAACAGCATGGTACAGTCATAAAAGCAGACACATAAATCAATGGAACTGAATAACGAACTCAGAAATAAACCCATGTCTATACAGTCAATAAACCTATGACAAAGGAGCCAAGAACATACAATGGCATAACGTCAGTCTAGGCTTCTTAATTTAAGAATTAAAAGGCTCAGGAAGAACTCTTTACCTCCTCCCCCTTAACTACCTAAAAGAATATAGGTAGAAGGCCTGGTTCAGGAAGAATACAATCACTAGAGATTCTACAAAGAATACGGGCTAAGTATAATAAGGGAAACTCAGCAAGATATAAAATTCTGTTTATATCTATTGTCTCTTCATGGTGAAACACATATTTGTTTACTAAACATTTATTTTCTATCTCATGTGAATTGCATTTTCCCCTTTGGAGTGCCAGACTCCTACTTATTTTCCTTTGTTCAGAATGGCATAAAATCTCCAATTGCCTGACCCTTTGTGGTTCTCATTTTCTATGGAGCTGCCCCTACATATGAAATTTATTTTGATTTTCCCCTCTTAATCTGTCTCATGTCAATTTGGTCTTAGACAAGAGAGAAAAACTTAGAGAGGGGACAGTTTTTTTTTTTTCCTTTCTGACACTGTACTGATGAATGACCATGGGTTCATGTCAACAGGTCCAAGTCAACGGCTTTTTCAATGAAAGGTAAGCCCCTATGAATCAGGAAACTATAACAACAAAATAACACTAATTGAATGACAGCCTATGTAATCTTCAGATACAATTTTAGATTTTCTCTTCTTATGAGGCAGATGCTGTAGGGATAGTAGACAAATACGTATCTAACTGACCATCAACAAATCACCTGCCACAAGTAAACCCCAGGCCCAGCGCCCATCACTATCCACTTCACAGAACAAAACTGATGCTGTTTCTATAGTCTCCACTGGCCTACATGTTAGGGTTTTGTCCCTGAAGTCATTTTCTGTATTCTAGCCCTTGGCAGTCTCATCTAGTCTCAGCTTCAATTATCACCTCTGTGGGAATGGCTCCTGAGGCTACCCAGTCATTGTTCCTTTGTATTTATTTACAATCTCCAGTTTCTTTGAAGATCATGCCCTTCAATAGCACCACTATCTCCATCTTTTTTTGTCCTTGTCATGTATAGGCTTCTGGATCTCCTTAAGGACATTACTAGGTCAGAGTGATTTTGTCTGTCCTGACTCATATGATAATCTTATGAGCCCATTGTCTAGTGTCACATCTTTTAATAACATTCATCACTTAGTTAACCCAGTCCTTAAAACAAACCCACCGTTTGGAATACTTTCAAATCCTTTCAAACTATATCCTTTAAGATCACTGAAAGCAGAATCACTGCCTAAATTGTCTTTGTATTCTCCAAAAGACATTTTACAGGACTTAAGTTTAGAAAGAAATACTTCCCTTATCCCCAGTTTGGGAAGTACGTATCTTTTCTTTATTCTTACCTTTCCATGCATACTCGAATGACCCTTTTTCTCTTCACTTGCCCTCCGCATCTTTCAAACTGATTTCTGGAATTCTCCACAGTAAGTTTCTCATTCAAGCCTATGCTTCTATTAATTCTTGGCAACTTATTCATTTCTGTATTCCTCAATTCAGTGGTTTCTATTCTATAAGAATTGTGCTCGTAGCAATAGCATTATCTTTGGGCATTCTGTAACTGTTTATTTTCATTTTCAATAATAACTCTTTTAATATTCATTTGGAGGAAGATTCATCCTTGCTACACCATCCATATCAGAAAAAAAAAGTGACACCTGGTAAAGCCCCCTCTGCCCAACTATAGGAGACCGTTCTGTGTGGCATGGGCCCAACTCCCACTCAGAAAGGCCAGTGAAAAGCAAGGTCTAGAACATAGGACCCACACCCACAGATAGGTTCTCCTGGAAAGAATCAGGCCTGCATTGTACCTAGGCTGCTTTGAGACTTGCTTTTTTTCTAAAACTCCCTCACCTTGAATCGAGGCAGCAAACATTTACTACGCATCTGTAAAGTAACTTCCTAAAATCTATGCTAAACCTTCCAAGGACGAGTATAACCAGTTCAACCACTTTTCCCTTTGCATTTGCAAATATCCTTCTTTTTTGGTGTAATGAGCAATATCCTCTCCTTTGTTTTCTGTACAAAGTAACCACCTAAAGTGAACCTGTGCATAGTAAATGAGGACCATCCTCCACGTAATGTGCTCAGAAAAGCAATAAAAGCTTGTCAAGGCAAGGGCCAGTGCACTTTGCTTTTGAGAGAGTGCCCATGCCATTCCTTTTCCTCCACAGGACTCCGTAGTTAATCAGTGTGAATTTGTCTCGTCTCATCCACAGCACTGCGGACACTGTGGGCCAGTGATCACATCACCCACCACTGCATTGTGCACACTTATTCTACTATTAGTGCTCATGAAAACCTCCCCAAATTGGCATCATTATCCTCTTTAAAAAAGTGGAAATGGATATGGAGAAGTTAAGTGTGTTTCCCATAAACCCAGAATTAGTAAGTGATAAAATTAGAATTTGAGATGAACAAGTCTGCCCCCAAATACAAAATAATTGTTCTGGTGCCCCTCTGTGGAAAGCACAGCCTGGATATCAGCCTAGTCAAAATGGGTATTTTCCATCCATCTCAGAACATCATTTGAAGGGAACAGTAAATATACTCCTGTGTGACATATTAGGAAGCTGAGGCATGGGGAGGTTAAGTAACCTGACAAAGCCAGGTGTTCAAGTATATGCTTCTGTATGTGTCTGTACTTATTTATTTAAGTGAAGTCACCTAAATATGTTAAATCACATAAGTAAAACATGTTATGCCAAAGGTTTGAGTTTTGGCACCCTATAATTTCTGAGTAAAATCTCACAGGTATACCAAATAGGTTTCTGTGGACTATTTCCTACTTTGAGGAAATTCACTGAAATTCCCAAGTGAGTTAACACTGCATGGGCAAAAACTCTGAGCTTCATGCTGCCTCAGATTCATTTTCATATTATTTATTTAGGGTATTCAGTGTTCTCTTTTCTCCTTCTGGAGAGATCAGACTTCAGATTGTAACAGACTCAGCAGCCCTCTCCCTAGGCAGAGTCAGGAGATCTGTCTGATACTCTGTAAAGCACTATATATAAGAGATATAACATCAGGCATATAATTTTAAGTGATCAGATCAGCATTCAATGGGCCTACAGAAATATCATTAAAATCATCAGAATTTCTTTAAAATTCTGCCTCAGGGTAAATACTCTTGTTTCACAATTACAAGTTAGTTTTCAAAAATAAAGGGAACTGGATAATGTACATGATCTCCACTATACCCATGGAATACAACTTAAGAAAGTTGAAAACAGAGGTAATCTTTGTATTAAAATAAGATAGAGAATTAGGAAGTACAAAAGAGCTAATTGTACAAAAATTTAATTGGTTCACTTGATTTCTTTTTCTGAAAACAAACCCAATTCCTGTTTGTAGAAAAGAGCCTTTGTGAAAAAACATTGCCCTAAAAAATGACTTTGATTGACACCCACTTGTCAAAAAATGAAAAACACCAGACAGAAAATCTTTAAAATTATTTTTTCCAGTCTCTAATATTAGCTTTCACTCTGCCAGGTTTATAAGGGGTGGGGTGGGTGAGTTTACACAGCTATAAAAATCTGCTTTTGTGAATTTACTTTGGAAATAGAGGGATAATGGAATGAAGGGTGGGCTTCAAAAGAGGCATCGTAATCACTGTGAGAGATCCAATGCAAATTTTCTGTCCAGAAGATTAAAAAAAAGTTAATGAGCACATACTGTTTAATAATCCTGAGTGCCTCACTGATAATACAAATGGATGAATGAGAACGTAAGAAAAACAATGTGGATGCCTAGTAAAATAAGAATTCACAGTTTATTCCAAAAATCCTTTAAAACTGAGTCTATTTATCTCTTTGTTTAAACAGAAGAAAATACTTAAGTATGTTGTCATATACCAAACACTTCAGGGAAATGGAAAATACCTTGTCAGACAAGGGGACGCAGGTAATTGTTTCCTCTGGTGAGCTGTAGCTCTTGAATGCTCATTTAAGGTATTGCTAGGGTGAAACCTAGGTTTTAGGGGATTGTAAATATCTTTGTACACGTAACACATCCAATCAGAAGGAATACTCCATCCGTGCATGTGTGTGAAATGAATTATACTGATGTCTGTTATAAATCCCTAACATAGCTCATGAGATCAATTAAGATGTTCAAGCAGCTACAAAAAGGATGATTGAGGCAAATGGTAACATCAGGATGACCATATGGTAAGGGGAAACTAGAACTGTTTGGACGTAAAATGAGAGCCATCGGAATTCCAGTTACAATCATGCACTACACAGTGAGGAGATAGCGGAATGAGGCAGCCAAGAAAAACACTAGATGAAGAACAGTTTGGGCAGTGATAAAGACAAACAAGCTTGTGTTTCCAAGTCAATAAACAGGTGCTCAGAATGCAGGGTGACATCATCTGTGCCCGTGCTCTCACCCTCCCCTCGACCAAGAGCCTCCTGGTTTACTGCAGGGCCAGGTATTTGTCAAAGAAGTAGCTCTTGGATTTTGTAAAGAGTGAAAAGGGTTTTGGCGCAGTGTTTAGCCAAGGGGAAATATTTCTGAAATGAGACCATGAAAGATTGTATTCCCTCTGCTTTTCCCAGGGACAAGCACATGAATTGTGTTGCTCTATATGTGATCTAGGACAATTTCTCTTAAGGCTGCCCAGCGGGCTGTGCACTACAAGTCATCATCTCCACAGGATACAATGGCCTTTGGAAAACTCAGCTTACCTAGAAATGCATTATCAGGTGATAACAGCCTTGACAGTTCATGTCACCCCAGTAGTAAGGTCTAAAAGGTTTTCATTTTTCACATCTTCAAACTGCAAACTGTGAGAGGCAATTTAGTCTAACTTTTCACAGCAGTTTTAAATCTGTATTTACTAATGATTCCATCACGTGTTGAAAGGAATACACTTTGAAAATCTTCATCAATTAAGGATATTGAAACATAAGAGCTTAACCCAGCCCTCTAGATGGAATATGTCTTTTGAAAAATCCACTAATCTTTTTATTCACAAATAATGAAGCTACTCTGAATATAT
>PVKM010009239.1:13707-37404 GCA_004027735.1 Carollia perspicillata | reverse complement strand
AAGGGGGGTGGAAAGGGGAAGGAGGTGGGGAGCACTGGGGGGTGGTCTGGGATGGGAGTAAAAGACAGAAAACTGTACTGAAAAACAATTAAAAAATAAATATAGTATTGGAAGTTTTAGCCACAGCAATCAGACAAGAAAAGGAAATAAAAGGCATCCAAATTGGAAAGGAGGAAACAAAACTGTCACTGTTTGCACATAACATGATAGTGTACATGGAAAATCCTATATTCTCCACTCAAAAAGAGCTCAACCTAATAAATGAATTTGGCAAAACAGTGGGATACACAGTCAATATCCAGAAATAAAAGGCATTTTTGTATACCAACAATGAAACAGCAGAAGCCGAAATAAAAAAAAAATCCCATTCGATATAGTAAAAACAAAATTAAAATACCTAACCAAGGAGGTAAAAGACCTGTATGGAGAAAACTACACAACACTGAAGAAAGAAATCAAGGAAGACACAAACAAACAGAAACATATATTATGTTCATGGATTGGAAGAATTAACATCATCAAAATGTCCATACTACTCAAAGCAATTTACAGATTCAATGCAATGCCCATTAAAGTGCCAATGGAATATTTCACAAATGTAGAAGAAACACTTCAAAAGTTTATATGGAACCACAAACGACCCCGAATAGCAGCTGCAATTTTGAGGAAGAAAAACAATGTAGTATGGATCACAATACCTGATACCAAACTGTATTACAAGGCCACTGTAATCAAAACAGCCTGGTACTGGCATAAAAACATGCACATAGACCAATGGAACAGAACAGAGAGCCCAGAAATAAACCCAAGTCTCTATGGTCAGTTAATATTCATCAAAAGGGGCAGCATCATAAAGTAGAGTAAAAATAGCCTCTTCAACAAATGATGTTGGGAGAACTGGACAGCTATGTTAAAAAAATGAAACTTGAGCACCAACTTACACCATATACAAAAATAAATTCAAGGTGGATAAAAGGCTTAACTATAAGTCATGACACCATTAAAGTCCTAGCGGAGAACAAAGGCAGGAAAACCTCAGATATTTAATGCAGCAACATTTTTACTGATATGTCTCCTAGAGAAGGGAACATAAAGGAAAGAATAAACAAATCGGATCTCATCAAATTAAAAAGCTTCTGCATTGCTAAAGAAAACTGTATTACAGTCAAAAGAGAACCAATCATATGGGAAAACATACTTGCAATGATACCTCAGACAAGAGTTTAATGTGCAAAATATACAAAGAACTCACATGACTCCACTCTAAGGAGACAAGCAATCCAATGAAAAAATAAACGAAGGACTTGAACAGACACTTCTCCAAGGAGGACATAAAGAGAGTCCAGAGACACATGAAAGGATGCTCAGTATCGCTAGCTATCAGAGAGATGCAAATTAAAACCACAATGAGATAGCACTTCACACTGGTCAGAATGTCAATCATAAACAAAGCAACAAACAATAAGTGTTGGAAAAGTTGTGGAGAAAAGAGGACCCTAGTGCACTGTTGGTGGGATTGCAGACTGGTACAACCACTATGGAAAACAGTATGGAATTTTCTAAGAAAACTAAAAATGGAACTGCCTTTTCACCCAGCAATTCCACTGCTAGGATTATATCCTAAGAACCCTGAAACATCAATCCAAAAGAACCTATGCCCCCCAATATTCATAGAAGCACAATTTACAATAGCCAAGTGCTGGAAGTAATCTAGGTGTCCATCAGTAAATGAATGGATCAAAAAACTATGGTACATTTACACAGTAGAATTCTATGCAGAAGAAAGAAAGAAGGAGCTCCTATGCTTTGCCACAGCATGGATGGAATTGGAATGCATTATGCTGAGTGAAATAAGCTAGGTGGTGAAAGACAAATTCCATATGATCTCACATTTAACAGGAACAGAAACAACAAAACAAACAAGCAATCCAAATATAACCAAAGACATTGAAATAGAAAACAGGCTGGCAGTTACCAGAGGGGAGAGGGGAGGGAATTTCAGGGGAAAGGGGGTAGGGTTTACAGAAACAAGTATAAAGGACACATGGACAAAAGTAAGGTGGGTGGAAATGGGAGGGAGGTGGGGATCACTGGGGGGGGGGGGGGCTAGGATGGTAGTAAAAGACAGAAAAGTGTACTTGAACAACAATAAAAAAAAACATTCTCCAAAGAGGGGAAAGATTGTAAAAGTTGAAAAGAGATTAAGAATATTATAAGATAGGAAAAAAGGAATATGAGATGAATAAAGGAGAGAAAAATGATTTTGAGAAGGAAGGAGGAGGACAGAATAATAAGAGTAGGGAATAGAAAGTAGTTGAAGAAAGGGTGAAAATAAAATTTGAATTATAGGTGAAACACAAGGGAATGGTAAACTAGAGTAAGTAAAGGGAAGAGTATAATATGAGGTTTGAAATAAAATTTAAAATATAGTGAATCAGAGAGAGTACAATTGCAGAAAAACCACAACAGGGTCAGTAACAACAGCTTAGCAGAGATTAATAAAAGTAGAAAGAGAATAAGAATATTATAGTAAAGAGAAAAGAGAGTATGAAATATCTACAGTACAGGTAGCATGCACAAGGCCTGCAGGCTGAATCTGGCCCTCCATCTTCTTTTATCTGGCCTGGCACCTTATTTCTACCTGTTGACAGCACTGAGTTCCTTGTTTGTTGGGGACCACTCTGTGTGGTTTTGGAGATTGTAGCTCTGCAAGAGCAAGCTCTGAAAGGGGCTGGTAAGTCTCACTGGAAAACCAGGTCATAATGCAGGTGGCAGGCATGACTCGATTCTAACACTGAAGGTTCCCTGGGAATCACACATAAAATGTACATTTTGTTCTTTGAAGCTGGCTCTGCTCAGTGATAAGCCCTGTCGGTATAACCCAGACATTTGAGTTCAAGGCATAAAGAGTGAAACTCCCTACTTCATGATATACATCTTTAGCATCATATACAACCATCTGGCATCAGCATGTCTTGCAGACCCCAACCTGAAAATATTTCTGTGTTTCTTCAATTGTTACCTGTAGATAGTGCTGGATTTTTATGACTATAGCCTTGTTGGACATTGGTTGATAAGCTATGCATGTGTGCTGTATCCCTCTGAACTTCACAACTCTAATAAAAGCCATGTCAGAGAAGTTAGAGGGAATCACCAAGCCTTTTCTCACTAGAGCAACAAGTTTGTGTCTGGGATAACTCTTTATTTTTATCTGCGGAAGCCTGAAGAAATTTGCTGGCCAAAGTTTACCTCACTTGCCCCTAATTAAGGAGTAGTTATATTTATATAGTCCTAAAATTACATCTGGACCTTTGAAGGCAACTGTGAGGTGGATGTGGCCCTCAGTGAAAATGAATTTGACAACCCTGGTCTACAGTGAAATAAAATGATTTTGAGAGAATAGAGGGAAGAGAAATAGTAAAAGTAAGGAATAGAATGGAGGCTAAGAAAGGGAGATAATATATTTCCAAACTCAAAAAGCAAGGGCAAGAAGAAAGCAAATGGAGTAAGATAGGGGGGAAAGTGACATGTGAGATTTGAAATAAAAAATAGTGAACTAATAGGAATACAATTGAAGAAGAACAGCAATAATTGTAATATCCACACCAAATAAGCCATAATTTATAAAAGTGGCAAGAAAATAAAAATATTATAAGAATGGGAAAAAAGAATGTGAGCTGACTGAAGGAATGAAGAATGATTTTGAGAGACGAGAGGGAGGAGAAATAATAAGAGTAAGGTATAGGAACAAGATGTAGGATGGGGGAAATAAAATTTATGATGAAAATAAGAAAGGACAGGAAGAAAGCAAAATGGAATAAGACAAAGAAAGGGTACAATGTGAAATTTGAAATAAAGATAAGTTTAAAAATATATAAAATATAAATAAAAATAGAAAATACAGGGCAGAGAATAGTGAATTAGGTGAAATAAAATTGGAGCAAAAGAGGAAATATTAAAAGGCTATGCAATAGAAAGAAAAAAATAACGCAAATGTGAAGAAGAACAAGGTGGCGTTTTTCTCATTAGAGTTTGTTGTTCACCTTATTTCTTCTCTTTCTGGATTTGCCTCTGGTTTTTTATTGGTTCAAGGTCCAGGGTTTTGTCATCCAACTTCTGGCAGGACCACCTGCACTACCTTCACCTTCCTCTAGATGAGGCTTCTATTGCAAGTGAGAGTGTGGGGCCCCTAGGTTTCCCTTGGGAGGCACTGTTCAGTCATCAGGAATATTTTGGTTATATTCTCCCTGCCCCTGCACCACCCATCTTTGTATGTCTCAGCTTATTTTCAATAATGTATAGTTTCTGATGACCTAGCTGTCCACTTTAAGGGAGGGGACAATTTGTGTAAAAGGATCAGCTCTTTCCTGCTTGGTGCTGATGACAGCTCTGTGTGTGAGCCAAGGCTTCCTAATTCCCTGTTGCTGCACCAGTTTCTGATCTCCCTGCCTTGCTGGCATCGGAGTAGGGTATTAAGAACCAGTGTATTTTGTCTCCCTGAGAGAAGTTTAAAATGGGTCTTTTTGGTGTTTCTTTTTCTGTTTTTCTCTTGCAGGTATGCACCCTGCAGGAGATTCCTGACATTGTCCTGACTGTTTTGCATAGCTTCCCCATTGCTGGTGCTTGCAATCCTGCAGGAGGTAGAGGCTGGGTTTGTCCTTTCTTTCCTGGAGGTTGAATCTCTGTCAGCTGGGGAAGGGAGCTCTGCCTGGCTGTAAATAATCTCAGGTAGTCGACTCTTGCCCACTTAATTCCCAGCCTACTGCCCTCACAACAGACACAGTCCCAAATTTTGCACTCTGTGCAGCCTCTGGCCTGCCAGCCGTGTGGGATGGGGGCCAAGAAATTCCCTTGCTGTGCACCTTTCTGATCTCTCTGCCAAGCCATATTTGGTTGGATCAAACTGCACTTTCAATCTTTTCCCTTTGATGTCAGGTCAGCTGTGCACATGGTCGCTGCCCAGCATACTTCAGCTCCCCTTTTGAAAAGTCTCTCTGGGCACACCCACTGCTTTACCAAGTCACTGTCCACTTTTCCACACACATACCACCTCTCCAGAAAAGCCAAATGTTTCTCAAATTCATGGCTTGTCATGGTCTGCCTCTGCCTGTCCCAGGTGAAGATGGAATTCCTCTTTTTGGCACTCTCCCAGATGGTGTTTGCCACTGCAGGTATGGGTGTGCTTCTTGCACTGTGTGTGTGTGTAGACTGGACCTCCCTAACTTTGTATATTCAAGTCACTCCTGGCCTGGGTCTGGGTGTTCTCTGCCCTGGGAGTGGAGGGAGCCACAAAACTGCCATTTCCGACTAGGCTCTCTGTGGCTGCAGGTGCCACACACAGGATATTCCCTCTACAACCTTTAAAATATCCTTACCAGCCACTGTGAAGCACATCTTCTGTTTTCCTTGCCTTCTGAACTTCATAGGAGCTAAGATTCCTTTGAATGTTCAGTTTATTTGTTGACAGATCACCCTAGTATCCAAGTTGAGAGCAAGAGCAAGTGCTCATCTTCCACTTGTCTGCCATCTTCTCTCAGGCATATGTCTTTAGCAGCTTGTCCTGATAACTGTGTTTCAGACAAATAATTGTCTCTGCTACCAGGCCTGATGAATCTCCCCATATATGAGACTTAAAGCTATAGCTCAGAGGACCTATAACTAGGAATGAAGTACACTTCACAACATGCTGTATTCCATATTATCTGGCATACAAGTATTATCAACACTAAGTGGTTTTCCACTATATTTCAACCAATTTTTTAATAATTTAGTTTGTGGCAAAAAATTTTTAAAAGCACAATGTAGCAGTTGTATGTCAGGGTACTTAATGCTACATGCAAATATCTGGGTTTTCTGGGCTTCCCTCTGCTGGGTCCAGATCCTTTTCAGGACCTTCTTCTGGTTTTTCATTATTGCTTTCCTCCTCACCTACAGCTTCTTGGACCTGCTCAGCAGACTCTTCACACTTATATTCACTCACTTCATTAGTGAAGAATAATACAGAGTTTGGGATCTGAATTTCATGGAAAATAATAGCCCAGTTTATAATCAGTGTTAACATTCAACACTCTATCCTCAGGAAGATTGAATTAGGTGAAGAAAGAAGAGCTGGGCACAGTACTAGTGGCTGATACACCATTTTCACAAACCTTGCACTTCCGCAGTCTGCTAGTTTTCACAGTGACATTGTTCCCTTCTTTCCACTAGATCTCTCACCCAATGCTGCTGATTATTTCTGGCCCTTTGGAGGAGGGATCAGAATTATTAGGGTCTGATAGCATGCAGTATATTTTCATTAGAACTTCGTTCAAAAGACATTCATTTGACTTAAAGTTAAATTGAATGTTGAAGCTCATTGGTTACTCAACCCATGAAAATTTAATTTTTACATCTTTCAGTTGCTCAAGTACCAGTACATCATTTTCTTGTATCATCCTGCTAAGAATTTTTACATTATTAAAAGCCACCAACCAAATTTTAATTAACTTGATAGTGATGATCATTAAACAAGGTATTCCTATAACAAATCATCATTTTGTATATTTGTATAACTTAAATATGTATAATTTTATTTGTCAATTATTTCCCAATAAAGCTGGAAACAACACAAAAAACAAAATATTGCCAGGGACTGAGAAAGAGGTACCACAGTCCTAGAAAATAAGGAGCAAAAAGTCTGTCTGGGGAAACAGGCTCAATGTGAAATTGATCTATAACTAAATTATCTTTCTTAACATGTAATATATTGACTACAGACTGTGTAGCTGAAAGAATCAGTAAGGGTCAAAATAGGTGGGACTCTCTCAAGAAAGGAGGAGGAAGACTTAAGGTGGGTTTCAAATGACCCCTGACTAAGTAGGACAGTTTCCACTTTGCTTGCTTAAAACGTCCTGTCCTCTCAGAGGGTCCTTGAGACTTTTTCCCCAGAAGAATGGGTTTATAATAGAGATTTGACTTTATACTATTGTGGAAACTGGTATAAACAATCTTGCTTCAGCTGTTTCTTTGGCTTTTGGTGCTGATTGTTAAATCATAGGACACTTGGTCAGGAGGAATAATGCATATGAACTGGGGAAATGTGGGGGAAGTGGCAACTTGAAAACAGGATGAAAGTTGTAGCTTTCCTTTTTTGCTTTGGAATGCATTGTAGACTTTGTCTATCATCAAGTCTAAAAATGTGCTGCCATGAATGACTTGTAAGAGAAGTAGAATTCTTGTTACAAAGTCACTCTTGAATCTAGTTCAGAAATTAGAGAAGCTGAAAGAATATGACCCTGGTACATGGAGCTGTGAGACTGGGTACTGCCTCTGCCAACAAGAGGAAACAGCAGATGCACAGAAAAATGTGTGATCCACAACAGGTCTCCTGACCTACATCATCCTTTCAAGAGTGAAACATAGCTACTGTTTCATTTCTGCTTTCTCAAACCTTAGGCAAAATTTATGTAGGCCAACTCTAACTGGAAATATGCAAAGGATTCTGGGGAAAAATAGTTTTTATTAGCTAAGTTGACATGTTACAGAATTTCCATAGTCCAGTTCTTGCCAACTTGACACTTATACACACTTCCAAGTAAAGAAAAGAGCAAAGTCTTACTTCAATTTTTCATTATGCAACTCAACAATCCTATGTACAATGAGAATATGCTAATTTTCTTCATAAAAATGTTCCTTTTTCTATTATAAGTAATGTTTATTTTTACTGAGTTCCTTTTCATGTCCTTTAAGATGTACACTGAAATTAAAGTTAAACATAATTAATACACCTTATGTAAATAGGAAGGAATGGGGGAAAGGAAGGTAAATGAAAGTGGTTAACATAAATTAATATATACTGATATAAAATAAGGAAGAAATACAGATGACTTTTAGTCATATGTTTTGCAACTGGTCTGGTGGTCATAACTGGTATCTACAACTATCTTCTTCCACTAATCATTCCATATTCTCACTGTCCTGAGCAAGTCACTTAGCTGGTCAAGATTCTTGGCTTGGTGAAGTGGCCCAATTCTTCATTCCTGGAAGTTCTGGATCATTAAAAATCCTGTTTGTATGAAGTTCTGTCATTTTCCATTGAGTTTAGCCATAGGACATGGGTGTACTATGAGGTATCCCTAGGAAACTCCTGCATTACAAACCCCATTTTGTGCAGCAATGAAATTTTCTCTTGATAATTGGAATCTACCAGGTCAAATTAATCTGGTCAATCTACCACATTAATACTCTGATCTCCCTCTTTTCCTATTGATTAAGTGGCATGAGTAACCCAAAATGGCTAAATGGTAATCTCAACTACAATTTCAACAGAAATATTGTTGATTCCCATGGTGGAAGCATTCAGTCATTTGAAAATTAAGTAATTTGAAATAGGAGAGCCCAACTCATTGGAACAGGATGAAAGCATTGTGCTAGTGGATTAATAGGGGAATAATGAAACTATCCACACACACTTTTACTTCTTGATTCCTGAACCTGTGAGTAAAGGCTATTGGAGAAACAGCACCATATCTTGGATGCTGATTTAGAGAACATACCACATCAGAGAGGTCATTGTCCTGCCCCATTAGATGATGTTTTATAGCTGGATCTTTAACTGGATCATCTGGAGGCCACTGAATTTTCCATTAGGCCAATTGCTTCATTGTGATAGGAAACATGGTTAGTGGCCAGAGCTACGGATTTCATGAATATCAGCCTATTGCTATATGTTAGTAAGAAATAATTTTTTGTCAGAAAGGATGCTATGTAGAATAGTCTGATTATAGATATGATGGTTTATAAGTTATTGCATGGTAGCTTTGGAAAAATCATTTCAGGAAAGGAAGATGAAGCTCTATTTAAAGTCTGTGTGCATTACTGTGAGAAAAAAATGTGCTTTCGATTATAAAAGTAGTCCACAATAATGAAGCTAAAACCAGGTAGCTCTCTAGACCCCTGAGAAATGATGCCATATTTCCATATTTTGTTGATATCCAATGTAGCTGCAGTCAAGTCAGGAATGTTAAATAAAGGTCCATTTCTCTGAGCCTATGCATAACCTCCATTCCAGCTGGGCATGGACACACTTTCAAGAACACATTTAATCACAGGTGGCAAACACAAGGCCTGCAGGCCAAATCCAGCCCTCCACGTTGTTTTATCTGGCCCAGCACTTTGTTTCTACCCGGTGGCAGTGCCAAGCTTCTTACCCTCAGTTAAGGAGTAGTTACATTTATACAGTTTTAAAATTACATTCAGCCCTTTGAAGGCAACCACGAAGCTGATGTGGACCCCGCTGAAAATGAGTTTGACACTTCTGCATTAAATGAAGATGGGTATTTTTGGAGGGGAATGCCCACTGATGTTTACAGAATGCATGATCCTATCCAACTGATTATTGAACTTTTACTCTGATGATGTTGCTGTTTGGTGAACATTCACATAGAACATAAATAGCTTCACACTTTATTCTTATTTACATAGGTCTATACATATATTTTTCCTTATATCTTTTTATTACCTATTTTACAGTTGTGTTGCTTCCAGTGGACATTCAGTTAAACCATTAAACAATTTCCAAGAACAAGGGTAGATTTACAGCACTGTCTCCACATCTCCTTCCATGCAAAGATGAGAAATATTCTCTAGCATTCCTGTTCATTATGTGTATAGTTATATCCTCCAACAGATGTATTTTTTGTTAAGTATATCCAATGGCAGTTACTTTTGTTTGGAACTATATCTGCTTGATATGAGGAATTAGGTTTCATGAAATAAAATTTAAGGAAATTACAAAACTTTGAAGTTGATTATCTAGTATATTAGGGGTAAAGGCAGTGGAAAACCCAATTTATATTCTAGAAGGGAAATATGAAATTAAATAACAAACCCATAAAATTAAATGAAATGATGAAACAACTAATTAAGTTGTCCTTTAAAATATAAAGCCTTTGGAGGCATGGCTTTGGAGAACCTCATTACTGTCATAGAAAGAAATCTGATAGTTGTAAATTCAGAGTTTTTGCCATGAGTTGAAAGCTTCTGATAGCATAAGAATGGTTAAGGGAAAGAATAACATGATCAAAACCCTAAATTCCTGGCTTATGTGGTCAGATTATATACTGAACAGAGTCAACATGCAGGTAGAATTTCTTATTTAATGCAAATAGAGGGATAAATTAGCCAAATATACAGGGTCTGGCACAAATAACACCCCCCTCCTTTTTTTTTTTTTTTTTTACAAAATCATAAGCATGTAATTCTGTAACATAACAATATCACACTCAGACACACCATATAACATTTTTGATGAAATGTTCAAATTAGAACTATAAATTATACCCATATTATTACCTTACCAAACACACTCTAGCAAGCCTTACTTCTGCTGGACACTGCATACTCAGGACTTGATTCTGTGAATTACCAAATTTCAGAATTAACTGATTTCCCAGCATCAACTGGTCACTTTTATCAAAGATAGTCATTGAAATAAAAAAAGAGATAACTTAAGAATGGAAGAATTGAGGCTCTGGCTGAGTAGGTGAGTTGGTTGGAGCATTGTCCCAGTGCACCAAAGTTGTAATTCAATCTCCAGTCAGGGTATATACAAGAATCAAGAATCAACCAACAGCCCTGGCCGGTGTAGCTCAGTGGATTGAGCGCGGGCCAGTGAACCAAAGGATTGTGGTTCGATTCCCAGTCAGGGCACATGCTTGGGTTGCAGGCCAGTTCCCAGCAGGGGACGCACGAGAGGCAACCACACATTGATATTTCTCTCCCTCTCTCCTTCCCTTCCCCCCAAAGCTAAATAAATAAAATCTTAAAAAAAAGAATCAACCAACAAATGCATAAATAAGTGTAACAACAAAACTTTTGTGCTTGCTCTCTCTCTCCTCCCCCCCCCTCAAATCAATTACAAAAAAAAGAATAGGAAATTTGAGACAATTAATGAACTTCAAGTCCAAAATACTGATTGAACTTCCTTTATTGACAGAACGGTCCCTCTCTTTGTCCAATGAGGCTCTTTCTCTCTTGCTTAAATAGCTTATAATTTCCATGCTTGTGAAATGTAAATTGCATTAAAAAGTCAGTTTTCATAATGACACCACCCTACACCCAGTAATATCTCCAAACATGTAACTACAGCAACATCCCACCGTTAACCTCCAGATTGGGGTGGAGAAAAAAATATCAAGTCAAAAGTAGAAGAAAAATATTTATACATTAAAAGATTGAATGTGGAAGGTGGTGGGCAGGGCAGGGGAGAGTAATGGGGGGAAGGAGAACAACTGTAATTTAACAATAGTAAAAAATAAAATAAATAAAATTAAGAACCCTGAAACACCAATCCAAAAGAACCTATGCACCCCAAATTTCATGGAAGCACAATTTACAATAACCAAGTGCTGGAAACAACCTAAGTGTCCATCAGTAAATGAATGGATCAAAAAACTATGGTACATTTATGCAATGGAATTCTATGCAGCAGAAAGAAAGAAGAAGCTCCTCCCCTGTGACAGCATGGATGGAACTAGAGAACATTATGTTAAGTGAAATAAGCCAGGCAGTGAAAGACAGATACCATATAGTCTCACCTTTAACAGGAATCTAATCAACAAAATAAACAAGCAAGCAAAATATAACCAAAGATACTAATATTGAGAACAGACTGACAGTAACCAGAGGGGAGAGGAGAGAGGATTATAAGGGGAAAAGGTGAAGGGATTACAGGAACAATTATAAAAGAAACATGGACAATAACAAAGGAGAGTGGAAACAGGGGAAGGAGGTGGGGAAGGCTGGGGTGGTAGAGATGGCTGGGGTGGTGGGGATGGGTGGGGGGAAGGCAGAAAACTGTACTTAAACAACAATGAAAAACAGAATCCAAAATGGAAGTATTGGATTGGCCAAAAAGTTTTAAGAGATTAAAAAAAAAAGAACTGTGGAACATTGAACTATGGGATTTCTAAAATAAAATTTTGAGAAATTTCTGTGTGAATGAATTATGATGTTGTTCATCCCAAGAGGGAGGGGCATAATTTTAGATTCAATTGAATGTATTCATGTGGTTACATATTCTAGAAATTCTGTAGTCAATGAACTAGCTCTGACAGCTTTACACAAGACTGAAATTATTATTTTATTTATGTTTTAAAGAGGATCTTACATATTTGCAGTCAATTCATCTATTTCATTTTAGTTGAAAGCAAAAGTAAGCAGTAGTAAGGAATTGGGGTGGGGGTGGAGTATAGGGACTGAGAAGACATGAAGTGGAAGAAGAGAATCAAGATAGTAGTTGAGAGGAAAACAATTAATAGGCTCTGGATTCTTCCTACGTACAAGGCACTATACAGGTGCTTCCAAACAGCACCTCTAAATTTCCATTGATATTCTCAATATCCAAATGAAGTGAATGTTGTTATCATTCCCTTATAGAGGTGAGGAGACTTCAGGCTTCAGGAGGTTCAGGGATATGCAGTAACTTGCTCCAAATTATAAAGTTATTAGGTAGTGAAGCATGACAGGGCTCCAGAGCTCAGACAGGGGAGGCTTCAGGGCAAGGCAACCTTTCTCATTTGACAGCAGTAGACCCCCTTCTGTTACTATTGGCTAGAAAAGCTCAGCTACATCAGATAAAGTAGAATGCCTGCTGTGCCATTGTATGACTATTCCACAAGAGGATACAGGTTTGGTAGTTTTCTAGACTGTCTGCCTGTTTCTCCTGCAGCAACTGGCTGGAGCTGAGACAGTAGACTGTGTGTGGTATACCAGAAATGAGAATGGACTGGCTTCTGTTTTGGGAGATCTGAGCTTTCCACTGTCTTGCTATGGTACACATGCTCCAGTGACCATGCCCCATGTGAGTTGTGCCCTTTCCTATTCAGTTTGGGAAGTGGGTGTCGGGTAGTTAGAAAGACCCCTTGGGTTCAAGGCTGATATTTAACATTCACCTCTGAAATCACAGTCCTGAGTGTGACATTTTTCACAGAGTAGGAACTCTGCCTATGTTTCCTTGAGAAGAAACAGTGTTAATCACCCTCTATCTAGTCACTTACTTGTCAAAATTCCCCAGTGACTATTGTCCTCAAGGTAACTTTGGACAATTTAACTTGGCTTCTAAGTCTGACTACAAAATGCAATCTAGAATTATCTCGAACCAGCCCACATCCCCCAACTCTCACAGAATATACACATACTTAATGTATTCCTGAAGCAATAAGTGTCTGTAATTATATTTTTCATGTCATGCCCTTCACATGGTAAGTTATCAATAAGCATGAGTTGCTGTTACTACTGTTACGACTGTTATTGCTATTACTGAAACACACAGTTCAAGACACAGTGAATAATAGACAGTGAAATCTTTGATTCTGCTGTCCTTGGCTCCTACTGCATTCCCTGTTGGAGTCCTGTGACCCATGGAATAGTAGAGGGGAGTTTAGTAACCAGAGAACCGGACTTGTTTCCCTCGAACAGACATAGATGTGCTAGGGTTATAAGCTACTTTGACATCATCTCCTCCAATCCAATGCATAAATGATCTCTACAGTACTTATTAGGGAGGTTCATCCAGCCTCTGCCTGTGTGTATCTTTCCATCAAAAAGCTGATGATCCCAGCATTGTTTGATTCTGATATGGAGAACAGTCTTTGTCCTGCTGCCTGTTGGCTCTTTTGTCACTAGTCCTCATTCTGTTTGCTGAAAACACACATTTCATGGCACACACATGGACACTGCCAATTCTGACAATCCTTTCTCTTTTGTTATAGATAAAGTGTCTGACAGCCAGAGCAATCATTGATGTTTCATCCTTATCTTCTTTTACTCTTTTACTTTTGGCCTTGGTTTAGTGCATCAACTTTGAAAATATCATCCCAAGGTTGATGCTTGGATTAATGAGTAACTTAAGAGTGTTCTACTTTTGCAATAAGGGGCATATACAAAGAAGGAAAGATTTTGATTGCTGAGAGATACAAGTGGATTCTATGGTGTGTGCTGTGAGTACATTTTTTTTCTCTTTGGGAACTTTGAGCATTTCTATCAGCAAGTCAGAATCCCCAATAACCATGAGCTCCAAATTCCTAGCTCGAGAGGCCAAGGTCTAAAAGTGGCCATCTGATAATTAACTTCCTACAAGCCTCTGTGAGTTTACAGAAAGAAGAATGTGCTAACATGTGGAGATTGGATACAGGGCTACAATAAAGAGGGTAGGTGTGAGAGAGAATAAAGTCACCTGCAAGGTGCTAGTGAAGTAGTTCAGGCCATGATCTGAGGTAGTTTCAGTACAAATGAAAAGAAGAATATTGATTGGCATTTAAGTGGCAGTACTCATATCAGATGTGGAAAATGAAATTGAAGGAAACTTCTAGGATGATTCATAGGTTTCTGGCATGGGAGTTTCAGTGGACAGTGATGTGATAGACTGAGATGTGGAGTGAAGCAGAGGAGCAGACTTCAGTAGATGATTTTACATTTAAAACTTTCAGGTCAAGGTATTTGTAGAACATCATGGTGGATATATCTAATAAGCAGCTAGATAAATGGTTAGGAACTCAGGAAAATAATCTGGACAAGAGTAGGTAGTTTTGTGGGGTGACGTTTGAGTTCCTGGGATTAGATTATATTACCCAGGCAGAGGATTGAGGGCTGAGGAGGGAGATATGTCAAGAGTTCATGGATCACTTTCTTATGACCATTCATGTTCACAGTCATTGGAAGTTTCATAACTAATTCCCTTCCTCCACTGTCTTGTACTCTTTTAGGCTCAGAGCATCTCACATAATGACTTTTTGTGCTTCCTTTCTAAATATTAAAAATAATACGCTTGGATATAAGAATATTAGTGTTTATGTTTCTCTCTCTCTCTCTCCCTCCCTTCTGCTCTCTGTAAAAATAGATTTTAAGAAAGAATTATAGTGTTAAATACCTTGCAACTTAGAAATCACTTTTTCTGATTATATAATGGTTAAAAAGATCTAAAACACAGTAACATTTTCATCTTCTTGTTGGGAAATATATTAGTGGTTCCTTGCAATGCACAAATGCATGAATTTCAGCCTTTGACTTTGTGCGTGGCTCCAAAAACCATAACCCTTCTACTCTAATTAAACATATTTTATGAAAATTATTCTTTTCTTATTTTAGCAAAAGTTCAGGTGTTCTGTTGTCTTAACTCTTATAGATTTTTGTCTTAAGAAAATGCCAAATTAGGGAGAGGCAATATGGCAGAGGCATCAATGGAAGCTACTCTAACCTCCTCCCAGGACCAATCTGGAATTACAACTAAGTTGTGGAGAAATCACCCAGAACAAACAACTAAACAATAGTGAGAGAGAAGCCTTGCAACCTCTGACAGACAGAAGAATCAGCTTTGGCACTAATTGACTGGTAAAGAGTGTGGTGGAGACTCCCAAATGCTGGCTGGGTGCCCACAGGCAGCAGCACCAGAAGGCCAATTAAACAACTAATTGGATCCCTCTGAGAAGTGTGGGGTCTAAACCCTAAGCTGGGATCCCCAGCCTAGAGCACCAAAGCCCAAAAAGTATGTAGATGACATCCAGCTGTGAAAAGCGGCAGGGGTGTTCTCTGCCAGAGATGTTGGCTAGAGACACAAAGAGCCATTTAAAGAGCCAACACACAAATTTTTATTTGCAGCCACTTACCTGGAGTGCTGGCAAAGGCAGGGGCAGAGTGGGCTAGAGATGCTTAAGGAGAGACTGGAGATGGAAGCTTTGGAGAGAGAACTGAGAGAATATCCACCAGGATCCCAGTGCTGAGTCCTCCCCGATACTGCAGCAGCCATCATCTCAGGCAATCACTCCCTTCTGAGTAGTAGCAGTCTGAGGGGAAACAAGAGCCCTGACCCCAGGAGAGATTCTTCCCCACTTCTGAGGTGCTTTCGCCTGACTCCTGAGTGCAGAGTAACTAGACTAATAACTGAAGGAGAGAGCCACAGGGAGCAGATCCCTGGCAGTCTTAGAGCAGGCTGCTGAAGGTCAGACTGGGTCAACATCTGACATCACCAGAGACAGATGTAGCAAGAAAAAACAGTGCTAAATACTAGAGGCTACTGAGAAAAAAATCCACTGTGGTCTTCTCCATGATTTGCAATATTTTATTTCCTATATAGCATTTTAACATTCATTTCTTGTCCATCAAGTTTGTGCATATTATGACACTAGATTATACACTATAGTTTCTTTCTCTTCTTTCTCATAGTAGTTGTAACCACTTCATATCCCTATTAATACTAGTTCATTTGCTGTTGATAGTGGAGTTGAGGGGGGTGATATTTTTGAGGATGTGGATTTGTTCCCTGGGCTCTTTGGTTTTCTTCTGGCAGTACCTGCACAACATCATATAAGATGTGCTGGGTAGAGTCACCCTCAGTGAACATGATGGAGGGAATGACCTACCAAAGAAAGACCCAACAACAATCAAAACCCAATTACATCCAGAGAATGAGCATAAAGGGTATAAATGGTATCCGAAGAGCATCAAGTTCAGGAGATCAAGGATAGTGCACCACTGAATCTCACAGGTCTCCTACTATAGAAGTTCACACCACAAACTCAGGGAGTCAAAAGAGATCAATTTAAGAAGCAGAGGCAAACAAGAAGAGCCTTACAAATAATGGGAAGACAAAGAAACATCCCCCAAACAAAAGGGAAGGAGGAATTCTCAGAAAGAATGCTAAATGAATAAGGCAAGTCAATAATTAGATATTGACTTCCAAACAATGGTTATAAGAAAGCTCAAAGAGCTCAATGTTAATTACCAAAACCTACAAGGAAGCTCCAAGAACTTATTGTGAATTTCACCAGCATGAAGAAGGACATAGAAAGTAGCAGCAACAGCAGAAGAAATGAAGAATACAATTTTAAATTGAAGAAAACAGTAGGAGGAATCAAAACCAAGCTAGATGAAGTAGAGGACTGAATCAGTGAGTAGGAGGACAAGGTAGAAAAAACACCCAGATAGAGAAATAAAAGGAAAAAAAGACTCAAAAAGAATGAAGAGGGATTAATAAAAATGCAGGGTAACATGGATCATAATAATACCTGTAAAATAGGGATACCAGCAGTAGAAATGGAACAGGTGATAGAAAACCTGTTTGAAAAAGTAATGACAAAAATCTTTCTTAACTTGATAAGATAAAAAGTCAAACAAATGCAGGAAGTAAAGAGGGTCCCAATTAAGAGGAAGCAAAAAGGCCCACTCCAAGACACATCACAATTAAAATGGCAAAATTGCCAGACAAAGAAGATGGAGGGAACAAGGGAATCTTAAAGGGAACAAGGGAGAAACAGGAAGTAACATTCAAGGAAGCCTTGGTAAGAATTTTAGCTGACTTCTCAATGAAAATATTACAAACCAGAATGGAATGGTGAGAAATGTTCCAAGTAATGAAAAGCAAAGGCCTTCAACAAAGACTGCTCTATGCAGCAATACTCATAATTAAAAGGGAAGGTGAAATAAGGAGTTTCCCAGACAAAAGAAGACTGAAAGAATACACCTCCACTAAATCAGCATAGCAAGATACACCAAAGTGACTGCTTTAAAAAAAGGAAGATAAAGAGTGACAAAAAGAGGAACACAGGTATGATAGGAGTAAAAAGGTAATGAATAAGTACCTATCAATAATAACTTTAAATGTGAATGGACTGAATGCTCCAATCAACAGACACGAATAGCTGAATGGATAAAAAAGCATGGCCCACATATATTATAGTATAAGAGACACACATCAGAACAAAAGACCTATACAGGCTGAAAGTAAAGGAGTAGAAACAAATATTCTTAAAAAAATGGTCAGGAAAAACAAGGCAGGGTAGCAATATCTGACAAAATAGACATCAAAATAAGAGCCATAAAAGGGGACCCAGAAGGTCACTTCATTATAGTCAAGGGAAGAATCCACCAAGAAGACATAAACATTGTATATATATATGCACCCAAAATAGGAGCACCCAAACACAAAAAGAAAATTTTGGAGGACATCAAGAAAGATATTGAGAGCAACACAATTATAGCAGGGGATTTCAACTCACCACTGTCAAAATGGATAGATCTTTGAAACAAAATATCAACAAAGATATTGTGGCATTGAATAATGCCCTAGATGAAAATGGACTTAACTGGTATGTATAGAGCCTTTCATCCCAAAGAAGCAAAATACACATTCTTTTCAATTGCATGTGGAACATTTTCTAAGTTAGACTACATGGTAGGACACAAAACAAGTCTCAACAAATTTGAGAAAATTGAAATCATAGCAAACATTTTCTTTGTCCACAAGGGACTAAAACTAGAAACAACCCCCAAAGGAAAAAACCCCAAACACTCAAATACATAGAGATTGAATTGCATGCTATTATAGAATGAATGGGTTAACAATGAGATCAAAGAAGAAATCAAAAAGCTTCTGGAAACAAATGAAAATGAACTCACAACAACCCAAAACTTATGAGACACAGAGAAGGTAGTCCTGAGAGGGAAGCTCATAGCAATACAGTCCCACCTAAAAAAAAAATGTAGAAACAATTCAAATAAACGACCTAACCCAAAACCTACGAGAACCCAAGGAAGAATAGCAAAAACAGCCCAGAGCAAGCAGAAGGAAGGAAATAACCAAGACCACAGCAGAATTAAATGACATAGAGAGTAATCGCACAATACAAAGGATCAATAAATCCAGGAGCTGGTTCTTTGGAAAGGTAAACAAAATCAACAAGCCTAAGCAGGCTCATCAAGAAAAAAAGAGAGAGGGCCCAAATAAACACAATCAGAAATGAAAGAGGAGAGATTACAACTGATACCACAGAAACACAAAAGATTGTAAGAAATTACTATGAAGAGCTATATGCCAAGAAATTTGAAAACCTAGGTGAAATGGACAAATTTCTAGAAATATATAATCTTCCAAAACTCAATGAAAGAGAAGCAGAAAGCCTGAACAGACCAATAACAGCAGATGAAATTGAAGCAGCAGTCAAAAAACTCCTGACACACAAAAGTCCTGGACCAGGTAATTTCACAGCGGAATTCTGCAAAGCATTTAAAGAAGAGCTAACCCCTGTCTTTCACAGACTATTCCAAAAATCCAAGAAGATGGAAGACTCCCAAACACTTTTTATGAAGCCAGCATCATCTTAATCACAAAACCAGATAAAGGCAAAGCAAAGAAGGAAACTTCAGGCCAATATTGCTGATGAACATAGATGCCAACATCCTCAGCAAAATATTGGTAAACCACATCCAGCAATGCATTGAAAAGATTATACACCATGATCAAGCAAGGTTGATCCCAGGGATGCAAGGATGGTACAATATTCAAAAATCAATAAATGCAATATATCACATAAACAAAATGAAAGACAAAAATTACATGATCATAGCAATAGATGAAGAAGAATCATTTGATGACTTACAGCATTGATTTATGAAAAAAGCACTCAGCAAAGTGAGAATAGAGGGAGCATTCCTGAATATAATAAGGGTAATATAAGAAAGACCTACAGTCAACACTATACTTGATGGGCAAAAACTTAGATCTTTCCCACTAAGATGAGGAACAAGACACAAATGTCTTGTGCTTTCACCACTCCTATTTAACATATTATTGAAAGTCCTAGCCACAGAAATTGGACAAGAAAAAGAAATAAAAGACATACAAATTTGGAGAAGGAAGCAAACCTGTCATTGTTTGCAGATGACATGATATTACATATAGAAAATGCTATGTAAAGGATTTTTGGGTGGATTCTATAATAAACCAAAAACCTACTTGACCTAATAAGTGAATTTGGCAAAACAATGGGATACAATGTCAATAGTGAGAAATCAAAGACATTTTTGTACACCAACAATGAAACATCAGAAACAAAAATCAGAGGAAAAAATCCCATTTGATACAGCAAGGAGAAAAAATAAAGTACGTACAAATAAACCTAACTGAGGAGGTAAAAGACCTGTACTCAGAAAACTATACAACCCTGAAGAAAGAAATTATGGATGACACAAATAAGTGGAAATATATGCTGTGTTCATGGATTGGAAGAATTAACATCATCAAAAGTTCCATACTACCAAAATCAATTTAAAGATATAACACAATCCCTATTAAAGTTCCCATGATGTATTTCACAGATAAAGAACAAACATTTCAGAAATTTGTATGGAAGCATAAATGGCCATGATTGGCTGTAATAATTTTGAGAAAGAAGAATAAAGTAGAAGGGATCACAATACTTGATATCAAACTGTATCACAAAGCCACTGTAATTAAAATAGCCTGGTACCCACATAAGAACAGACAAATAAACCAATGTAATAGAACACAGAGCCCAGAAATAAATCTAAATGTCTATGGTCAATTAATATTTGACAAAGAGGGAAGAAGCATAAAGTGGAGTAAAAATAGTCTCTTCAACAAATGATATTGTGAAAGCTGGGCAGCTATATGCAAAAAATGAAATTTGACCACTAACTTACATCATACATAAAAATAAACTCAAGCTGGATAAAAGACTTAAATATAAGTTGTGACACCATAAAAGTCCTAGAGGAAAACATCACCAGGAAGATCTCAGATGTTTCACACAGCAATATCTTCACTGATATTTCCCCTAAACCAAAGGACATAAAGGAAAGAATAAAAAAATAGGGCCTCATCAAATTAAAATGCTTTGGCATGGCTAAAGAAAACAGCATTAAAATGAAAAGAGAACCAACTCTATGGGAAAGCATATTTTCCAATGATACCCCTGTCAAGGCTTTGATCTCCAAAATATATAAAAAGCTCACATGATTCCACTCCAGGAAGGCAAACTACCAAATGAAAAAATTGAGAAAAGGCTTGAACAGACATTTATCCAGCCAGGACATACAGAGGGCCCAGAAACTATGAAAAGATGCTCAGCTTCACTAGTCATCAGAGAGATGTAAATTAAAACCACAATGAGATACCACTTTGCACTGGTCAGAATGGCCACCATAAACAAATCCACAAGCAAGTGTTGGAGAGGTTGTGGAGAAAAGGGAACACTAGTGCACTGTTGGTGGGAATGCAGAGTGGTACAGCAACTGTAGAAAATAGGATAGAATTTTCTCAGAAATCTAAAAATGGAACTGCCTTTTGACCCAGTAATTCCACTGCTGAGATTATATCCTAAGAATCCTGAAACACTAATCCAAAAGAACCTATGCACCCTAAAGTTCATAGCAGCACAATTTACAATAGCCAAGTGCTGGAAGCAACCTAAGTGCCCATCAGCAAATGAATGAATAAAAAAAAAAACTGGTATATTTGGCTACATTTACACAATGGAATACTATGCAGCAGAAGGAAAGAAGGAGCTCCTACTATTTGTGACAGCATGGGTGAAATTGGAGACCATTATGCTACATGAAATAAGGCAGGTGGTAAGGGAGAAATACCATATGATCTCACCTGTAAGTGAAATCTAATCGACAAAAGAAAAAAAAGCAAGCAAATTATAGCCACAGACATTGGAATTACAAACAATCTGACAGTAACCAGAGGGGAGATTGGAGGGGATAGTGAGGGGAAGCAGGGAAGGGTTTTCAGGAACAATTATAAAGAACACATGGACAAACCAAGAGTGGGTGCTGCAAGGGAGGGAGGTGGGGATGGCTGGGGTGGGGGTGAGCGCTAGGGGGTAAATGCCAATGACTGTAATTGAACAACAATAAAATACTTTTTAAAACTGGAAATTGAAAAGAATAAAAAAGAAAATGGAAAGGAACAAAGGAAAAAATATAGGGAGATGTAAGAAGCAAAAAATTAAAAAAATTAAAAAATTAAAAGAAAAAATGGGTTCTTCTCTGCAGAGCTTGGAGCATTCTGTGATATTCCTTTGGATATGCTGTTTTTGAAGTTTTTTGGATATCATTCTATTGTTGTCTGGTGTTCCCTCCTGGAGCTCTTGTTCTGGGCTCCCAGGTAGGGATTGTGGTTCATGTGAATATCAGTTGCATTGTCTGTGCCTTGCCCTCTGCAACTTGCTTGAAGCTATAAGTGTTCCACAGTTTGTGAGTGCCTCTGCTGGACCCGGCTGTGTCTATTGAGGACCCAGCTGCTTTCCAAGGTCAGCTTTTACCAGGTCCAGATGGGTTGGGAGGGCAAGGAAACATCCCAAAATATCCCCATCTGCCTCTGCTGCCAACTGGGTGTCTGCTAGGCTGAGTCACTAAAAAAGTTCTGGCAGAATCAGGAGGATGGAGTTAGTGGGTTTATAATGAGAGGGAGGTGCCAGTCAGGTTTCAAGGAAGGTGGTGGGTATGGCCCCCACGGTTGGAAACTGCCCTGCCTGGTTTCAGAAGCTGTAACACCCCCCCCCCCCCGGCTAAGGCTGAGTGAGTGACCTTGGGACCATGAGCCACTAAGGAGACAAAACTTATCTCCCTGGCAGGGGCGCTGACTCTGCTCCTTTTACTTCACCCTGCCTGGCCCTCAATGCTTAATCCATTAGCCAAGGACTGGTAAGAGTCCTCAAGGGAAAAATGTCATAAGACAAGCATGATCATGGTGAGCCCCCAGGGAAGGACTTGGGGGCTACAGCAATAAAGGGTGATGGACTCTTGCCCCTCAGCTTTAACACAGCCTGAGTCCTCATTCTGTCTGTGAGATGTATCCTAATCTCTTGGCTGCCTTACTTTCCCTGCCTGACTTAAGCCTGAAACAATGCTGGAGGTGGGTGCAGCCTTGTGTTGGAAAGGGTGGGTTCCCTAAGGTGATCAGGCCTAGGAAATAATGCATAAAATCATATGAAACCTACTTTGCTAAAACAGAACAAAAACAGAACCACAGAAATGGAGATCACATGAAGGGATATCAACAGGGGAGTGGGGGGAGGAGAGAGGGGGAATAGGTACAGAGAATAAGTAGCACAGATGGTAGGTAGAAAATAGACAGGGAGAGGGTAAGAATAGTATGGGAAATATAGAAGCCAAATAACTTATATGTATGACACATGGACATGAAATAAAGGGGGGAATGTGGGCTGGAAGGGGTGTGAAGGGTGGAGGGCAGTGAAGGAGGGAAATGGGACAACTGCAATATCATAATTATAAAATATATTTAAAAAATCTCAAACTATTAAAAATAAAATAGGCTGCTTGGACAATCATATAGGTTCAAGAGACAATCAAGAACAAGGGCAGGTTAAATGATAATGTTCATCTCCTGCAAGGCCGTTGCTTCAAGTCTAGGAGAGTTACTTATTTCATCTTTTTAAAAAATATATTTTATTGTTTATGCCATTACAGTTATTCCATTTCCTCGCCTTCATTCCCCTTCACCCTGCACACCCCCTCTCCCCCAAACTTCCCCCACTTTAGTTCATGTCCATGTGTTATAAATTCTTTAGCTTTCTACATTTCCCACACTACTATTGCCCTCTCCCTGTCTATTTTCTCTTCACTGTCTATGCTACTTATTCTCTGTATCTTCTCCCCCTTTCCTTCTCCCACTCCGCTGTTGCTAACCCTCCATGTGATCTCCATTTCTGTGGCTCTGCTCCTCATCTATCCATCCACTTAGTTTGCTTTTGTTTTAGGTGTGGTTGTTAATAACTGTGAGTTCTCCATCCTTTCACTGTTCATATTTTTTATCTTCTTTTTCTTAGATAAGTCCCTTTAACATTTCATATAATAAGGGCTTGGTGATGATGAACTCCTTTAACTTGACCTTAT
>PVKM010009239.1:0-13607 GCA_004027735.1 Carollia perspicillata | reverse complement strand
TCTCTTTTGAGAAATCAGCTGACAGTCTGATGGGAACTCCTTTGTAGGTAACTGCCTCCTTTTGTCTTGTTGCTTCTAGGATTGTCTCCTTCATTTTAATCTTGGGTAATGTAATTATGATGTGCCTTGGTGTGTTCTTCCTTGGGTCCACCTTCTTTGGGACTCTCTGAGCTTCCTGGAAATCTATTTCCTTTGCCAGATTGGGAAAGTTCTCCTTTATTAATTGTGCGAATAAATTTTCCATTTGTTGCTCTTCCTCTTCTCCTTCTGGTACCCCTATAATTTGGATGTTGGAACATTTAAAGATGTCCTGGAGGTTCCTAAGCCTCTCCTCATTTTTTTGAATTCTTCTTTTTTCATTTTTTTCTGTTTGGTTATTTCTTCTTCCTTGTGGTCCACTCCATTGATTTGAGTCCCAGTTTTCTTTCCATCACTATTGGTTCCCTGTACATTTTCTTTTATTTCACTTAGCATATCCTTCATTATTTTCACCTAATGTTTGACTAAATTCAACCAGTTCTGTGAGCATCCTGATTACCTGTGGTTTGAACTGTGCACCTGATAGGTTGGCTACCTCTTCTTTGCTTAGTTTTATTTTTTCTGGAGCTTTGATTTGTTCTTTCATTTGGGCCATTCTTTTGTCTTTACATGCCTGTTACATAATGAGGGGCAGAGACTTAGGTATTCACCAGGACAGGTCAACCCACATAGCTGCTTTGTGATGCTGTATATTAAGAATGTGTCTGAGAGGGAACAATGGCGCTTACTCCACTCTCTGCTGGATTTCAGTCATTTCCTCCACTTCTCACAAGCCAGTTGGGCCCTTCTGGAGCTGATTTGCATGTGGGTTGCCTTGTGTACATTCTAGAACACTGTGGGTCTCTCCAAGGAACTCTCCTGTGAAACTGGCAGTTTCTCCTGGCACCTCAATCCCCACAGGTGTTTTCAACCAATGGTTTGAAGCTTTATTTCCCTTTTGCTGGGACCCTGGGTTGTGTAGTCAGTCCTGCTCCCCAGTTTCTCATGAGTTATCTGCATATGAATGTGGGACCACCTGGTCCACCAGCTGCCACCTTGCTGGCCAGCTGCAGCCTTTCATGCCGCACCCTGTCCCACAATATGTGGCCTTGCTGTGTGCGCTAGTCACCACCTTGTGTTCCCTGGTCTGCCAGCTACTGCTTTGCCGAAAGTCCTCTCTGCCCCAGCTGCCCAACTCTGCCCCTACTACTGGTCTGGATTAATGTGTCTTCTTTAACTCCTTGGATGTTGGACTTTCCATACAATTTGATTTTATGTCAGTTCTGGTTATTTTTTTTAATTGTCACTGTCCTTCTTTTGGTTGTGTGAGGAGGCACAGTATGTCCTCTTATGTCTCCATCTTGTCTGGAAGTAGCTTCCAGTTTTTGATGGAATGCAAAAACCTGCCAGTGTCCCAAAGGGAGATTCTTATCCAGCATCTAGGATCAGGATGATTGGAGTCCAGACCTTCAGGCAGCAACTTTAATGTATGCAAACATATGCAGTCCCATGAGATCAGAAGCATAAGCCCTGCTAGACATCATATCAGGTATGTGGAGGTGTCTCTTGGGTGACACCTCCATATGTGTGTACACATAGGGGCTCCATATGTGTGTACAAGCTCCTTTCTGGAATATATCAGTAAGCTGTAGTGAGGCAGAGGGAGATCACAAGATGGTGTGCCCTTTTTGTGTTTCCTGAGAGCATCTCTACAGACCTGTAGATGTGCGCTAAACTTGAAGTCACCCTTCAGACTAAAGTTCCATGTGAAGGAAATAGGCCTCTTTTTTCAGAAAGACTGACATTGTGTTTCAGTTTACTCTCTGTGTAGTGTCTTTTGTGTGGTAGCTTGCCAAGAACTTTCTCTCCAATTTTTATAGTCCCATTCAACCCAGAAACATAAGACTTCCTAGCCACCAGAGTCAGGAATTCAAGAGGCATCCGCTGGGTGGCACCAGACATAAAAACCTGGGCAGTAGACATGTGTAAGAATTCCCTTCCAAGAGATTCTAGTACTCTGGAATGTAGTAGATAGCACAAAGTTAGCACCTACCATTTGAGGATTCTGGAAAGATTCAACATCAGCTACAGCAAAGATGATAAGCTTATAGGCTTTTTTAACAGAAAGACTGAGCTCATGTGTCTATTGGCTCTTGTGCCCTAAGGGATGTAGCTATTTAAGAACTCTTTGTTATTTACAGTTTTGTGAGACCCATGAGTGTAAGTGCCACTGGTCAACAGACCCAAGCAATGCAGAGGTGTTCCCTAGCAGCAGCTGCAAAAGTGGGCAAACCACAAGGGTATAAACTTCTTTCTAGGAGACACTGGTGAACTAGAGTAAGAAAGAGTACAAAAATGGTATCCACTGACCTACCATTCACTGAGACCATTTCTGTAAGCATGTAGAAGTTCATTACACCAAAAGCCTGCCCTTCATACTAAAGAATCTAGAAAAGAAAGTAGGCCTGCTCAAGGTTTGCCTATTTTATAATTGGGTTTTTTGTCTTCATGGAGTGGAGTCGTGTGAGTTTATATATTTTTGAGATAAAGCCCTTGTCTGAGGTGTCATTGGCAAATATGTTTTCCCATATGGTTGGCTCTTTTTTTCATTTTAATGCTGTTTTCTTTACCCAAGCAGAAGCTTTTTAACTTGATGAAGTCCCATTTGTTTATACTTTTCTTTATGTCCATTGCTCTAGGAGACATATCAGTGAAATTATCATTCCATGGAATATCTAAGATCTTCCTGCCAATGGTTTTCACTTGGACTTTTATGGTGTTGACTTATATTTAAGTCTTTTATCCAACTTGAAGTTATTTTTGTGTATAGAAGCTTATACCCTTTGTGACAGCATGGATGAAACTGTAGAGCATTATGCTAAGTGAAACAAGCCAAGCAGTGAGGGAGAAATACCGTATGATCGGACCTTTAACTGGAATCTAATAAAAAAATCAAAGAAAATGTAACCAGAGTCATTGAAATTAAGAACAATTTTACACTATCCAGAGGGAAGAGGGGAGGGGGCAGTGGGAAGAATGGTTTTCAGGAACTACTATAAAGGACACATGGACAAAACCAAGGGGGAGGGTGGAAACAAGGGAGGGAGGTGGGTTTGTCTGGGGTAGGGGGGCGTGGTGGGGAGAAAATATGGACAAATGTAATTGAACAACAATAAAACAATTTAAATTAAAAAAAGAGGAGGAGGCAAGATGGTAGTGTGGTAGGAGGTAGTGTGGAAGCAGATTGCACTTCCCCCTACACATGGGAGAAAAACCTAGCTAATCTATGAAGGAACAGAGCAAACAGCCAACAGCAGCACAGCATATATGAAAATAGGAGATCAAAAATTGTAGCGGACATTGAAAAACCAGATCGTAAAGAGAGTGCTTCAGGACAATAAAGGCCCAGGGATCAATGCGGGGACCAGGGAGGCTGCAGCCCCAGGTGCGTCACTCACCAGGTCTGCCACAGGGCTCTTGGAAGAGAGCTGGGTCAACCGCTCCCTCCCCAGCCAAACAAGGTTTGAGATGCAATGGGAGAAACCTGGTTGCTTGAAGTCGCAGAGAGGGGAATAAGGACTAAGTGGCAAACACACAGGGGATATGAGCACCCACGCATAGCCCTGGGAAGAGTGAGTGTCCAACCCTGTGCAGCCAGATGAGGCCTGTCCAGGTGCCTGGCCAGCAACCCGGGGACAGTGTGCTTTGGGGAAGACTGGGAGTTCACACCCATAAACTTGGGAGGGTGCGCACTCCATAGGAGGCCTGGAGCACACAACTACAAACCCAGGGTGAGCTCACGCCCAGATACCACACCCAAGGAAGTGAGGAGGGCCGCCAGGCTAGCTCTGGGGAGAACGTGGGGCTAGTCCTGGGGAAAGTACACACACTGACTGAGTTCTGAACAGGAAGGGAGAAAAGCAATACCAATTGCACCTCAGCCTGCTGGAGCCAGCAAGACCAGAAAAACTGGTTTGGCCAGCTTGAAACCAGCAAGAGGATTTTTTGTTTGTTTGATTTTTTTAGTGTAATTTTTAAATTTATTTTATTCTTATTATTTTTATATCTCTCAATTCCTTTTGCTTCTCTTTCCTACTTTCTAGTTTTATTCATTCTTCCTTTCTTTCCAATTTCATCTCTTCTTCCTTCCTTCTTCAGCTTTTTTTCCCATTTTCCTTTTCCATTTTAAATTCTGACAAGTGAGACAAGAAAATCCGGAACTGTGAAAAGACCAGAGTTGGACCCAAAGAGATGGCATCCCAACAGCTGAGACAGTAAGACAAATTTCACTTTGATGTTACAGAGAACCTGCAAGTTATTGCATATTTGTAATGTTTTTTTTCATTATTCTTACATCTTCTATTTTAATAGTATTTCTTTATTCCTCTTCTTTCTGTATAGTCTTCTTTGCTCAACTGGTTGGATTGTATCGTTTGACAGGTTTTTCCTGTTATCTCATTCATAGTATATTGCTAATTTACTGTTCTTCACTTCACTTGTGTTCCATTAGCACACTACTCAAGGGCCTATAAACACTATTCTTGTTATCTAGATCTCATACATTGTGTCATATGATTGTTCCTCTAATATATTGTAAATAATAGCTATTTGATACAATTATAAATACTACACAACACCCCTCCCATATCATAACTCAATTCACAGTTTCATGAAATTTATTACTGTAGTTGTTAACTCTATTCTTTCACACACTATGCTCATTTACGATCCTTTCCTCTCACCTTACCTCAGAATCTGCCCTCCGACAACCTCACTGCTTTCCAGATCCAACTAACAATCATCTCCTTTCTAATAAGAGCCTTATCTTCTTTCCCACCTTTCTAAAAAGTGGATAGTTGAGTGGAATATTACAGATAACACTAAACATATCCAAAGGATTTTTATCTCTTCTCTATCTGCTGCTACTGTAAATATCACAGAATACTCTCTTGCTCTCTTAAACCATTCTGCTTTATCCTTCAAACTGATCACAAAAAAGGAATAGGTAGAAGCTGCGAACTCCAGGATACCTGAAGAAGACTGCACCACTGAATCTCACAGGTATCCTACCACAGAAGTTCACACCATAAACACATGGAGCCAGAATAGATCAAGTGCAGAAACTGAGGCTAACAAGAAAAGTCTCACAAACAATGGGAAGACAAAAATTCGCCAAATGAAGAAAAAGGAAGAAGCCTCAGAAAGAATGCTAAATTAAATAGAGGAAACTCAACTATCAGATATTGAGTTCAAAGCAATGGTTATCAGGAAGCTCCATGAGCTTACAACAAATTACCAGAAACTACAGGGAAAGTACAATGAACTCGCTGCAAACTATATCAACATAAAAAAGGAAATAGAAACTATCAACAAGGGCCAAGAGGAAATGAAGAACATACTATCTGAACTGAAAAACAAAGTAGAAGGAATCAAAAGTAGGATTGATAAAGCAAAAGGTCAGATCAGTGAGCTGGAGGATAAAGTAGAAAAAAATACCCAGAAAGAGCAAGAAAATAAAAAGAGGCTCAGAAAGACTGAGGAGGGATTGAGAAAAATCCAAGACATTTGAAATGTAATAATATCTGTATAATAGGGATACCAGAAGGAGAAGAAGAAGATCAAGAGATAGAAAACCATCTGAAAAACTAATTATGGAAAACACGCCAAATTTTATGAGAGAAAAAGTCACACAAATTCAGGAAACATGGAGATTCCCAATCAAGAGGAACACAAAGAAGCCCACTACAAGACACTTCATCATTAAAATGGCAAAATTCCAAGACAAAGAGAGAATCTTAAAGGCAGCAAGAGAGAAACAGGAAGTAACATACAAAGGCACCTGGATAAGTTTAGCAGCAGACTTTTCAATGGAAATGCTCCAAACCAGAAGAGAATGGCAAGAAATATTCCAAGAAATGAGAACCAGAGGCTTGCAACAAAAACTATTTTCCCAGCAAGGCTATCAATCAACAGAGAAAAGAAAATAAGGCGTTTCACAGAAAAAAGAAGTCTAAAAGAATATACCTCCACCAAACCAGCTGCACAAGAGATGCTAAAGGGCCTGATTTAAGGAAAGGGAAGAAAATAGAGAGAGAGAGGGAAACACAGGAATGAAATAGGCAATGAATAAGTACCTATCAATAATAACCTTAAATGTAAATGGATTAAATGCTCCAATCAAAACACACAGAATAGCTGAATGGATAAGAAAGCATGACCTACACATATGCTACCTACAAGAGACCCACCTCAGGAGTAAAGATCTACACAAACTGAAAGTGAAGGGCAGGAAACAAATTTTCCAAGCAAATGGGCAGCAAAAAAGCCAGGGTAGCAGTACTCATATCAGACAAAATAGACATCAAAAAAAGAACAATAAAGAGAGATCCAGAAGGTCATTTCATAATACTCAAGGGAAGAATTCACCAAGAAGACATAAACATTGTAAATACATATGCGCCCAATGTAGGAGCACCCAAATACATGAAGAAAATGTTAGAGGACTTCAGGAATGATGTTGACAGGAACACAATTATAGTGGGGGATTTTAACACCCCACTGTCAAAACTGGACAGATCATCCAAAAAATATCAACAAAGATATTGTGGCATTGAACAATGCCCTTGATGAAATGGACTTAACTGATATATATAGAGCCCTTCATCCAAAACAAGCTAAATACACATTCTTTTCAAATGCACATGGAATATTTTCTTTTTTTTATTTTTTCCAGCTTTATTGACAAAATTGTAAGATATTTAAAGCACACATTGTGGTAATTTGATATACATATACATTGTGAAAGGATTCCTTCCATCTAGTTAATGAACATACCCATCCATCACCTCACTTCTTTTTCTCTTTTTTCTTTTCTTTTTTTTAGTGGAGCAAAGGACATTTAAGTTCTACTCTATCAGCAAATTTCAATGATATAGCACCGTGGTATCAACTACGGTCACCATGCTTTACATTAGGTCCTCCGGCTTCACGCACCTTATAACTGAAAGTCCGTACCCTCTCACCGACCTCTCCCACTCCCCCACCCCAGCCCTAGGCAATGACTTTTCTACTCTCTGCTTTCATAAGTTTGACTTTTTTTTAGATTCTTCATAGCAGTGATACCTTAAAGTATTTTCTCAGCATAATGCCCCCAAGACCCATCCATGTTGTTGCAAGCGGCAGAATTTCCTCCCTTCTCATGGCTCAGCTGTATTCTGGCATGGTGCATGGCATCCTGTCCATCCATTCATCTGCTGACAGACACTCAGGTTGTTTCCATGTCTGGGCTATCCTGAACACGGCTGTGGTGAACACGGGGGTGCAGGTATCTCCCCCAGATCCTGTTTTCCTTTCTTTGGATACAGACCCACAAGTGAAACTGCTGGATCATACAGTAGATCAATTTTTAATTGTTTGACTAACCTCCATACTGCTGTCCACAGTGGCTGCACCAATTCACATTCCGACCAACAGTGCACAAGGGCTCCCTTCCCTCCACATCCTCACCACTTGTCCCTTGTCTTTTTGGTGACAGCCATTCTAACAGTGTGAAGTGGTATCTCGTTGTGGTTTTGATGTGTGTTTCCTTGAAGATTATTAACATTGAGCACCTTTGCATGTAGCTGTTGATCAGTCATATGTCTTCTTTGGAAAACTTATATTTAGTTCCTCTGGCAAATCTTTAATCAGATTATTTGATTTTTTTCCTGTGCAGTAGTATAAGTTACATTATTTTTATTTTTTATTTTAATTGTTATTCAAGTACAGTTTTCTGTCATTTACTCCCGTCCCAGTCCACCGCCCCAGTGCTCCCTGTAGAGAACAAAGAAAACATTCATAGGGAGTTAGTGTTAAGAAAAATAGCTTAGGAAAGCCAAAACCGCTAGCCGTGCTAATCTTTAGGCTTGTGTGCCAGGAAGATAAGAGAGGCAGGGTGAACAGAATGACCTAGCAGATAGCCAACTGGCCAGTTGCCCCAGCCTTCTGATCACAAGCCTCTCCAACCAATTGCTGAAGAAAGCACAGGCCTAGCGTAGGTAGTCCAGCCAACCACAGGACTGTCCACACGCTGAATATGCAGTCCAGCTGCCAATAGCTTCCATAAAACCCTAGCTGTGAGCTTTAGCGGTGCGACTCTCATTTGCAGCTCTAAGGAGCACTGTGTCTCCAGACACTTTTGGGGAGTTCACCCCTGCGCAGGTAAAGCTTTGGCCAATAAAGTAACATCTTTGAAACCATGAAAGTCTCTGACGTTTGTTCTCCCAAATGGTGGATGTAACACTCCCCACCTCCCTCTCATTTCTACCCCCCTTAGTTTTTGTCCATGTGTACTTTATACTTGTTCCTATAATCTCCTCCCTTTTTCCCTGAAATTCTCTCCCCTCTCCCCTCTGGATACTGTCATCCCATTTTCTACTTCAATGTCTTTGGTTATATTTTGCTTGCTTGTTTGTTTAGTTGCTTAGGTTCCTGTTAAAGGTGACATCATATGGTATTTGTCTTTTACTGACTGGCTTATTTCACTTAGCATAATGCTTTCCAGTTCCATCCATGCTGTTGCGTAGGGTAGGAGCTCCTTCATTCTTTCTGCCACATAGAATTCCATTGTGTATATGTACCATAGTTTTTTGATCCATTCTTTACTGACGGGCACCTAGGTTGGTTCCAGCACTTGGCTATTGTAAATTGTGCTGCTATGAACATTGGGATGCATAGGTTCTTTTGCAATGGTGTTTCAGGGTTCTTGAGATATAATCCTAGCAGTGCAATTGCTGGGTCAAAAGGCAGTTCCATTTTTAGTTTTCTTAGAAAATTCCATACTGTTTTCCATAGTGGTTCTACCAGTCTGCAATCCCACCAGAAGTGAACTAGGGTCCCCTTATCTCCACAACCTCTCCAACACTTGTTTGTTGCTTTGTTTATTTTGGCCATTCTGACTAGTGTAAAGTGGTATCTGATTGTGGTTTTAATTTGCATTTATCTGATGGATAGCGATGTTGAGCATGTTTTTATGTGTCTCTGAATCCTCTGTATATCCTCCTTGGAGAAATGTCTGTCCAAGTCCTTTGCCCATTTTTTAATTGGGTTGCTTATCTTCTTAGAGTGGATTGGTATCAGTTCTTTGTATGTTTTGGAGAATAAACCTTTGTCTGAGGTATCATTGGCAAATATGTTTTCCCATAGAGTTGCTTCTCTTTTTATTTTAATGCTGTTTTCTTTAGCTGTGCAGAAGCTTTTTATTTTGATGAGATCCCATTTGTTTATTCTTTCCTTTATATCCCTTGCGCTAGGGGACATATCAGTAAAAACGTTGCTGGATGAGATATCTGAGGTTTTCCTGCCTATGCTATCCTCTAGGATTTTAATGGTGTCATGGCTTATATTTAAATCTTTTATCCATCTTGAATTTAGTTTTGTGTATGGTGTAAGTTGGTGCTCAAGTTTCATTTTTTTGCACGTAGCTGTCCAGTTCTCCCATCACCATTTGTTGAAGAGACTATTTTTACTCCATTTTATGGTGTTGCCCCCTTTGTCGAATATCAACTGACCTTAGTGACTTGGGTTTATTTCTGGGCTCTCTGTTCTGTTCCATTGGTCTATGTGCCTGTTTTTATGCCAGTACCAGGCTGTTTTTATTACAGTGGACTTGTAATACAGTTTGGTATCAGGTACTGTGATCCATACTACATTGTTTTTCTTCCTCAAAATTGCAGCTGCTATTCGGGGTCGTTTGTGGTTCCATATAAACTTTTAAAGTGTTTGTGCCATGTCTGTAAAATATGCCATTGGTACTTTGATAGGTATTACATTGAATATGTATATTGCTTTGGGTAATATGGACATTTTAATGATGTTAATTCTTCCAATCCATGAACACGGTATATGTTTCCATTTGTTTGTATCTTCCCTGATTTCATTCTTCAGTGTTGTGTAGTTTTCTGCATACATGTCTTTTATCTCCTTGGTTAGGTTTATTCCTAGGTATTTTATTTTTCTTTTTACTATATCGAATGGGATTTTTTCTTGATTTCTGCTTGTGCTGTTTTATTGTTGGTATACAAAAATGCCTATGATTTCTGCATATTGACTATGTGTCCTGCTGTTTTGCCAAATTCATTTATTAGGTTGAGCCATTTTGGGGTATAGTCTATAGGATTTTCCGTGTACATATCACATCATCTGCAAATAGTGACAGTTTTGTTTCCTCCTTTCCGATATGGATGCCTTTTATTTCCTTCTCTTGTCTGATTGTTGTGGCTAAAACTTCCAAAACTGTATTGAATAGAAGTGGCGAAAGTGGACAACCTTGTCTTGTTCCTGATCTTAGTGGAAAACTTTTAATTTTTGTCCATTGAGTATGATGTTGGCTGTAGGTCTCTCATATATCGCCTTTATAATGTTGAGGAATGCTCCCTCAACTCCCACTTTGCTGAGTGTTTTTATCATAAATGGGTGCTGTACCTTGTCAAATGCTTTTTCCGCATCTATTGATATGATCATGTAATTTTTGTCTTTCTTTTGCTTATGTGATGTATTACATTTACTGATTTGCAAGTATTAAACTATTCTTGCATCCCTGGGATGAATCCCACTTGGTCATGGTGTATGATCTTTTTAATGTATTGCTGGGTGCGGGTTGCGAATATTTTGTTGAGAATTTTAGCGTCTCTGTTCATCAGTGATATTGGCCTGAAGTTTTCTTACTTTATTGTGTCTTTATCTGGTTTTGGGATTAGGACAATGCTGGCTTAATAGAAGGAGTTTGGGAGTCTTCCATGACTTTGGATTTTTTGGAATAGTCTGTGAAGAATAGGGGTTAGTTCTTGCTTAAATGCTCTGTAGAATTCTCCTGTGAACCCATCTGGTCCAGGGCTTTTGTGTGTCAGGAGTTTTTTGATCACTGCTTCAATGTCATCTGCTGTTATTGGTCTGTTCAGGTTTTCTGCTTCTTCTTCGTTTAGTTTTGGAAGATTATATTTTTCTAGAAATTTGTCCATTTCACCTAGGTTTTCAAATTTCTTGCCATATAGGTCCTCATAGTAATTTCTTACAATCCTTTGTATTTATGTGGTGTCAGTTGTAATCTCTCCTCTTTCATTTCTGATTGTGTTTATTTGGGTCCTCTCTCTTTTTTTCTTGATGAGCCTGCTTAAAGGCTTGTCAATTTTGTTTATCTTTTTAAAAAACCAGCTCCTGGATTCATTGATCCTTAGTATTGTGCTTTTAGTCTCTATGTCATTTAATTCTGCTCTGATCTTGGTTATTTCCTTCCTTCTACTATCTCTGGGCTGTCTTTTTTGTTGTTCCTCAAGTTCTTGTAGGTGTAGAGTTAGGTTGTTTGTTTGAAATGTTTCTATCTTTTTTAGGTAGGCCTGTATTGCTATGAACTTCCCTCTCAGGACTGCCTTTGCTGTGTCCCATAAGTTTTGGGTTGTCATAAGTTCATTTTCATTTTTTTCCAGAAACTTTTTGATTTCTACCTTGATTTCATTCTTGACCCATTCATTGTTTAATAGCATGCTATTCAGTCTCCATGATTTTGAGTGTTTTGGGTTTTTTCCTTGGGGTTGGTTTCTAATTTCAGTCCCTTGTGGTCAGAGAAAATGCTTGGTATGATTTCAATTTTCTTGAATTTGTTGAGGCTTGTTTTGTGTCCTATCATATGGTCTATCTTTGAAAATGTGTCATGTGGGTTTGAATAGAATGTGTACTTAGCTTCTTTGGGATGCAGGGCTATATATATATCAGTTAATTCCATTTCATCTAGCGCATTGTTCAATGCCACAATATCTTTGTTGATATTTTGTTTGGATGATCTGTCCATTTTTGAGAGTGGAGTGTTAAAATCTCCTACTATAATTGTGTTGCTATCAATGTCTTCCTTGAAGTCTTCTAATATTTTCTTTATGATTTGGGTTCTCCTATGTTGGGTGCATATATATTTACAATGTTTATTTCTTCTTGGTGGAGTCTTCCCTTGAATATTATGAAGTGACCTTCTGGGTCTCTCTTTAGAGCTTTTTTTTGAAGTCTATTTTGTATGATGTGAGTATGGCTACCTCGGCTTTTTTTCCTGTCCATTTGCTTGGAAAGTTTGTTTCCAGCCCTTCACTTTCAGTCTGTGTATGTCTTTTGTCCTCAGGTGGGTCTCTTGTAGGCAGCATATGTGTAGGTCATGCTTTCTTATTCATTCTGTTATTCTGTGTCTTTTGATTGGAGCATGTAATCCATTTACATTTAAGGTTATTATGGATAGGTACTTATTCATTGCCATTTTTGTACCTATGTTCCTCTCTGTCTCTCTCTTTTTCTTCCTTTCCTTAGAGCAGTCCTTTTAGCATCTCTTGCAGCGCTGGATCGGTGGATGTATATTCATTTAGACTTCTTTTGTCTTGGAAGTTCTTTATTTGGCCTTCTATCTTGATTGAGCATCTTGCTAGGTAAAGCAGCCTAGGTTGCAGGCCTCTGGTTTTCAATTCTTGGAATATTTCTTGCCATTCTCTTCTGGCTTGGAGTGTTTCCATTGAGAAGTCAAAAGCTAACCTTATTGGGGCTCCCTTGTATGTTACTTCCTTCTTCTCCCTTGCTGTCTTTAAGATTCTCTCTTTGTCTTGGAATTTTGCCATTTTAATTATTACGTATCTTGAAGAGGGCCTCTTTGGTTTCCTTTTGATTGGGACTCTCAGTGTTTCCTGTATTTGTGTGACTTTTTCTCTCATTAAATTAGGGAAGTTTTCCATTATTACTTTTTCAAATAGTTTTTATATCCCTTGCTCTTCTTCTCTTTCTGGTATCCCTATTATATGGATATTATTATATTTCATATTGTCTTGAATTTCTTTTAATCCCTCTTCATTCTTTCCCAGCCTTTTTTCCTTCACTTGCTCATTCTGGGTATTTTTTTCTACTTTGTCTTCTAATTCGCTGATCCAATTTTCTGCTTCATCCATCCTGCTTTTGATTCTTTCCACTGTGTTCTTTAGTTCAGCCATTGTATTCTTCATTTCGTCTTGGCCCTTGCTTATGTTTTCTATTTCCTTTTTCATGTTGGTATAGTTTTCGGTGAGCACATCGTAGTTCTCCTGTAGTTTCTGGTAGTTTATTGTCATCTCATGGAACTTCCTGATAACCAGTTCTTTGAATTCAATATCTGATAGCTGACTTGTCTCCATTTCGTTTAACATTCTTTCTGAGACTTCCTCCTTTCCTTTCATTTGGGGATTGTTTCTTTGTCTTCTCATTTTTTGTGAGACTCTTCTTGATAGCTTCCTTTTCCTAAATGGATTTGTTCTGTTTCCCAGTGTTTATGGTGTGAACTGCTGTGGTAGAATACCTGTGAGATTCAGTGGTGCAGTCTCCTTCGGGTATCCTGGTGTTCACTGCTTCCACCTACTCTTTTTGTGCTCAGTTGAGATGGGAGGCAAAATGGTTTAAAATAGCAGGGGAGTATTCTATGATATTTACAATAGCAGCCAGTATAAGAGATAGGAGATCTTTTGGCTATGTGTAGCGTTAACCATGTTCCTCAACCCAACTGGCCACTTTTAAGAAAGGATGGGAAGAGGATAAGACTCTTGTTGGGAAGGGAA
>PVKM010009238.1:0-37309 GCA_004027735.1 Carollia perspicillata | reverse complement strand
ATTAAATGAATTAAGATTCACAAAGAGCTTAGAACAATGCCTATCTTAAAGTGCATATAAACTGTTAAATTCTGCATTTCTGGTTGTTCTGCTGGAGTGGCCATCTAATAGGACAAAGCCTTCTCCAATATTTATACCACAACAGATACATTACATGACCTATGACCTAGCCACATAACCAATTTTGTCTATAAAACAGCTACCTAACCATGTACCTAGGATAAGAGTAGTTTATATAAGGAATTCCTCATGCCAAGGAAGAACTCAGCATGTGTTAGCCTCAGATAAGTGTGTTTCATACCTGGGTATCACGGTAAGACATCAGTAAATTAATGATGATGTCTGAACTCAGAACTTCAGTATTATCTATGCGGAGTTTGATCCAAGCCAGCTCCTTCGCCAGATCTTTGTCCTGGTATCTCTCTCTGGCTCTCTGGATATCATTTAACAAAGTTTCTTCATAGTAAAAACTGGAGAGGGAAACATGAAAACATCAGGTTGCATCTCCATGCATCCAGGTCAACTTAAGAAGACCACAGAGCGGTTTAAATTTGTTGTCCCCTTTTCAAGTGATTTTTTCATGGAGATTGGGCATTACCAAGTAGTAGAACTATCAACCCATTAAGTAGCTGAAATGAGTTAAGTATAGAGAGTAAAATAAGGCTCTTCATTTAAAAAAACAGAGCAAGCTCAATTAAATAATAGTCTTTAGAAAAAGAGAACACATAAGAACTGTTACTTTTTAAAAAAAAATATTTTATTGATTATGTTATTACAGTTGTCCCAATTTTTCCCCCTTTGTCCTCCTCTGCCTGGTGCCCCTATTCCCTCCAGCAATTTCCTCCCTTATTTCATGTCCATGGGTCATGCATGTAAGGTTTTTGGCTTCTCTATTTCCTATACTATTCTTAACATCCCCCCTGTCTATTTTGTTTCTACCAATTAAGCTTCTTCATCCCTGCACCTTTTCTCCCATTATCCCCCTTCCCCCTTCCAGCTGATAAACCTCCAAATGATCTCCATATCTATGATTCTGTTTCTGTTTTGCTTGTTTGCTTAGTTTTTTTTATTTGAATGTATAAAAATTTTAATGAGAATTCCATTGTTTTAAAGATAAACTTGTTTTATATCTGAACAGACGTAGAAAGTACTGTGATATAAAAATATCAGTGCATTACTTTAATCTTTTATTTCTTTATTTGTCTATTGCTTATCACCCCAATGATAAGCAAATTAGCAGATTCTACCAGTGTTTAAAATTCTGTTATTGAGCCCTGGCTGGTGTGGCTCAGTGGATTGAGTGCCAGCCGGTGAACCAAAGGGTTGACAGTTTGATTCCCAGCCTAGGGCACATGCCTGGGTTGTGGGCCAGGTCCCCAGTATGGGGCGCATGAGAGGCAACCACACATTGATACTTCTCTCCCTCTCTTTCTCCCTCCCTTTCCTTCTCTCTAAAAATAAATAAATATAATCTTAAAAAAATTATATTATTGCCCTGGCTGGTGTAGCTCAGTGGATTGAGCGCGGGCCTGCAAACCAAAGGATTGCAGTTGGATTCCCAGTCGGGGCACATGCCTGGGTGGCAGGCCAGTTCCCAGAGGGGGACACATGAGAGGCAACCATACATTGATATTTCTCTCCCTCTCTCCGTCCCTTCTCCTATAAAAATAAATAAAATATTTTTAAAAATTATTGAGCATAAAATTCTATTATTAATCTATTAAGTTATTAACTTGTATAACAGCCATCATTCATTTGGTGAACTATAAAGGCATCAAAGTTATTAAAGGGTCATTAGTTTAGCCTGACAAATAAAAAGTTATACTTTGGTTTTGTTTTCAGGAGTAATTCTGAAAAACAGTTTTAATAAACTAAGAAACTGCCCTGGCTGGTGTAGCTCAGTGGATTAAGCGCGGACCTGAGAACCAAACAACCGCAGTTTGGTTCCCAGTCAGGGCACATGCCTGGGTTGCAGGCCAGTTCCCAGCAGGGGACACATGAGAGGCAACCATACACTGATATTTCTCTCCCTCTCTCCTTCCTTTCCCCTCTAAAGATAAATAAATAAAATCTTTTAAAAAATAAAAAAATAAAATAAACTAAGAAACCTAGTAAGAACAGTAACTTTTTTTAAAGGTTTTTTTTTTTTTAGGTTTTATTTATTTTTTAGAGAGAGGGGAAGGGAAGGAGAAAGGGAGGGTGAGAAACATCAATGTGTGGTTGCCTCTCACATGCCCCACAGTGAGGAGCTGGCCTGCAACCCAGGCATGGGCCCTGACTGGGAATTGAACCAGCGACTCTTTGGTTCGCAGCCCACACTCAAGAACAGTAACTTTTAAGTAAATACACAAAACACTGAATTGAGTATGGCTTGAGGACATCATATATGTAATAAGCACGTAGCCATTTCTGCCTCTGCCAACCAGGGAAGATGTTACTAATTAATGTGAACTTGGAAATTACTTCTAATCGCCTTTTATCCCAGGGCTCCATCCAGGTAGCCTTTATCAATTAAGAGTTGGCCTTTGAGCTAACAACTTTGCCATCTTCATTATTGATGTTTTTAAATCATAAGCACCATTTACCCTCTCACTAACCATTGTCAGGTATCTGCCGGCTCAAGGGGTGGAGTCAATCAACAGATATTTCAAGTCCTTTAAAATTAAACCAAATCAAAAGAGTTGTTTTCCTTCTGATACATATACACACTGAATAAGAAACAACCTTGAGTCCACTTCTGGAAAATACCTTGCTCATCTGGCTGATTCAAGCCAGCCTATCCCCTTGTCAGATCTGAGAAGATGACACTAGGAGACTTTTTTTCCTACACTTTTCCTTACTAAAATATTCATCTAGTAAGATGATAGATAGCAAGGGGAGATTAAATGAGGTTTTCTAGGAATGCACCACAGAAGTTCCTCATTGTTTTCTATGTTGGCATGTGGTCACGGATATCTGGTTTTTCAGTCTTCTTTTCCCATAAAGTCTGTAGAAGAAACTTTGTGTCCAGAGAAGTGGTGATGGGGTAGAAAAAGAGAACAGACTGTTAACTAGAGTGTACCTCACACCAATACTACAGAAGTTACACTCCACAGTTCAGGGAATCATGATTTGAGCCAAAGTGGGACATGTGGTCCTTTACATTTCAAGTCAGTTCGGCCGGTGCTTTGCATTTTTGTTTTAAAAGGACAAATCCTTCTCCTCGTGATGTAATTTACAGAAGTAAATCCTTTAAATTGGCTACAAGTGAAATAAGTGGGTCCTTTGGTTAAGTAGAATCATTTTTCTTCCTTTAAGTTTTAGAGTAAGAACATTTTAAGGCACGGTTTCTTAAGCACTGAGGAACAAAGAGGTGAGCTGACTTTACAAGGATACACAGTAAGGAATTGCTTAAGCTAGGATTCAAACCCAAACTTGCCCACTTCTGAATCAGTATTCTCCACCTTATCCAACATTAATCCACAAAGAACATGTCACAGGGCATCTGAGGTCAGGCTGGCTTCAGCTGGACTCAGTGCATCCTGACCTTTATAGCACAAAACCTTATGGTCAGAATGACCATGCTGAGGCATTTTTAAAACCTCAATAACTGAATGTAGTGTGGACGGGAGAAAATCATCTTCAGAAATTATCTTAAAACACTGACTCTCAGATCATTAAGAAAAATCCTTACTGTCTATATGAGAGATGATTATAGAGAAGTTGTGAAGGTCACACAGAGAGTTGAGGCCAGACACAAGGTCAACCCTGACCTCCTATCTCCAGTTTTATTCTCTTTTGGCTACACCTCAATGGCCCAACTCAGTGTAGGAAACAATAGATTTTAGGATTACTTAAAATGATTGCCGGGATTCCCCATTCTCTTGACACTATGGTCTTTTGAGTGCATATCCATGAATGTGAAGGAAAGATTGTGACAAAGCTCCCAGGGTTGTTGATGGCTGAGGGGAATTACCATGATGTCATGTGGATGTCCTTGAGGAGGCTGCTGAACCTGTCCGACAGGGGCACGCACAGGGAACCCGTGATGGTGACCAAGTTGGGCTGCATGTACTCTGAGGAAAGCCTCTGGAAGTTGCTCTGGTCGCAAACGTATTCAGTGCATTGTTTAACGATGTACGAGATGATATAATAATTTCCAGTATATGCCTGGAAAAAAAACAAAGAGGTTTCACAAAATTATAAACTTTTAATTACTATCCCTTCACTAAGTTTTAAAGAATTTATATAGTGTCAGAAATAATTCATCTGTTCTTGTATTTAATTTTTAAAACTAGTGGAGTTATCTAGGAATTTTTGCATAACATCAACATATCTTGGGAAACATATTTTTGCCAAGAATAAAAATTTAAATAAGGGATACAGCCTATTCCAAGTTAAATTCATTAATTTCAGACAAAACTATGCAAATGCCATGATCTCATATGAAACAGAAGCCTTGGGAAAACTTACAACATTGGGGAACTAGTTACAAATACATGTATAACATACATTTGTTCTTCTATCTGAAATTGGTTGAGTTTATTGCAAAAAAAAAGCCTTCACATTTCAGACTAAGAGGGAGAAAGGGATATGTGGATCAGTGAAGTCTAGAAGGTAAAATATCTTTGAAAAACTGAAGGTTGCTATTTTCAAAAAGGTAGAGCTACACTAGGGGTGTGAGGAGCTCCTTAGATCCTCTCCCCAGAGGAAAAAATCATAACTAGCAAGAATTATTTTAAAAAAACATTTAAAAAGTCACTATAAATTGTCTTGAAGAACACACACCAAATGGAGAAACATTTATTCAAGAAAATTTACTTGGTAAGAACAATGAGAGTCTAGCATTTGAGCTATAACCTGCTCTCCCTCTACCCTCCAGCCCAAAGTGACAGAAGCTCTATTCTGGGTAGGTACAGCCAAGAATATGGGGCTCCCTCTCACCCCAAACCTCCACTCTAGGATAACGGCATTTTCATTCACTACAGCCCTGCGTTATAGAAGCTCTCTCCCAGGCAAGTGTGGTTCCATTTCTCTACCCAGTTCCCACTTGTAGGGAAGAAACACTACCACAGAAACAAATAGGAAAAAATTAGAAATTGGTAAACAAAAAGGTTAGCATAACAAACTCTTTAAATATATACTAATTTTCCTTTCTTCTCTCAGCTTCTTTAAACAATACAACACTGTAAAAAGTAATAATAACAAAAGTACAAAACTAAATAACCCTGAATCTCCACTACAGGTAGGCAAATTGAACGTCTAAAAATCCTATCTATTTGGACAGAATTCTTATACATCCTAATACTATTTCCAAAATAAACATTTCTGCTGCAATTGTGTCTATGATCTTCCCTGTAGCAAACCTATCCTTTCCAAATAGCAAAAAAGCAAACTTTGGTTCAGTCCTCCTCAAATCCTGAATAATGAGGTGTGAAAAAGTAAGATTTTGACAAATACATACATACTCTGTGCTGTCACAGATTGTGACTGAAGTGGGCACAGCAGCAGCAGCAGAGGCCAATGAAGGCCTGTCCACAGCTGACAGGGCACCTGATCCTTTGAGCAAATATTTAGCCATGGAGAAAAATGAGTAGAACAAGAGGGAATATATGAACTCTCAAAGCAACTGAGCAAGTTTAATGAATAGGACTGAGGAGACAGCAGGAATTTGGAGCCTTGAGAAAGTAAAAATAGTCCGTTGAGACAATCTTTCATAAAGTATATAAAACTTCAAGAAATTTTACAAAAAGAAACTACAGGTAATAACTACATTTAAAAAAGCAATTCATAAATTTGCCAATGAAAGCACAAGTTCTTGCATGTTGTACTTTTGTTCTTACAAAGAAGAAGAAAAGGCCCAAACATCCTCAAATGATGGCACGCATTCAGACTTTTGTTTGTGGGGAGACCAGAAATTAGAAAGAAAAACCACTGATTAGCATAATGCATGTTCAATAGTGAACCAGGCTTGGATATTTGTAATTGTTATATTTATAAATGAAAACATCTCAGTAATCAAGCTCATTAAAACAAATTTTACAAAGGCAGCTTAGTTTCCTACATATAGGCACATGAGAAACAGTATGCTAGGTACATTAGTATGTAAACCCTTATTCCAAACACTCTTCCAGTATTTCCAAAATAGATGATTCTGATAAAGTGAGGTCAGAGAGCAAAGGCCACTGGTCTCTGACACTGTGAAGTTAGGGAAGGGTGGGATCTGTTCTTAACTTTTTAGTTTCTAACTTAGCAACTGAGATTTCCAGAAATTCTACCATCTACAATTTCACCACCATGAACAGATTGCCCTATATCATTACTAGATTAAATAATAAGTGTTTTTAAAAAGCTATTATTACAAAAGTTTGATTATATAGTTTCAAATGCCATAATTTTCAATGCCTGCCTAACATACCATCTGGTAAAACATATATATATATAATGTTATATATATAATTATCTTATAATATAAACTTTTATATAGAGAGAATATATTATATAATATACTTTATATATAATATAGTACTTTTTATGTATAATATATATACTTTACACATATATAAACATACATTTTATATATATACTTTATATATACATATATACTTTATATATGAAATGTACATATACACTTTATATTATATATACATATATAGTACTAGATTATATATAGTACTGTATTATATATAATCTAGCACTATATAATACTATGCATCTATACATCTGAATATTATATAGTACTATATAGTATAGTACTATGCATGGAATACATATTACAATGTATATAATATATTATACATATAATATAGCAATATATAATCTATACACAGTACTATACTATATATAGTACTAGATATAGTATATATAGTATACACTAGATATACTACATATAAAATGTACTGTATTTTATAAAGTATATTATATAATATATTCTCTCCATATATATAAAACTTTATATTATATATATATACTATATATAGTATATATAGTACTATATAGTGTCTCTGTGTGTATGTATATATATATAAAGTATACTTAGCCATTCTCCTATTGTTTAACTTTGTTTTAAATTTTTTCTTACTATATATTGAAATAAGCACTTTTGCATACGGCATCTTTATAATGTGGTATTTTCCTAAGAGGAGCTTCCCAAGAAAGCAATTACTAGACCAAGTTTAAGGTTCTTGATATGTGTGGCCAAGCTGCAGTAAAAAAAGATGGAGCAATTCACACTCCCACCATTAACGTACAAAGGCATTTTAATTTCTTCATCCTCTCAGCAGAGTTTGGTAGTGTTTCTGTTTTTCACATTTGCTAAGTTAGGTGAAAAAGAAATACCTTATGAATATTGAAATAGGCAGTCAGTATCATTCCAGCTCAAGCACAGCAAGATGGTGGAAAATTTGAATGGCCAAGGATTGAATTCCAGCTCCACTCCATACTAGATGGACAACCCAGGAAAATGTACTTATCTATCTAAATTTCAGTTTTCTCATCTTTAAAATGGGGGCAATAATACTGTCAACTTTGTTAGGTGATAAAGACTTAAATATAGCCCTGGTACATGGTAGGCATCCAATAAATATTAGCCATGTTCAGACCAGACCTGGAGTTCTGCATCAAGAGTTCATTAATTCTTGGGATTCTATGGACTTACATGAGAAAAGAAGTCATATCTTTGTCATCATTTGCCTTTAATTGAAGTGTAGCCCTGACTTTAATTAGAAATGTAGAGCCTTGGCTGATGTGGCTCAGTGGATTGAGTGCCAGCCTGCAAACCACAGGGTCGCTGGTTCCATTCCCAGTCAGGGCACATGCCTGGGTTGTGGGCCAGGTCCCCAGTCAGGGGGCACGTGAGAGGCAACCACACATTGATGTTTCTCTCCCTCTCTCTTTCCTTCCCTTCCCCCGGTCTTAAAAAATAAATAAAAATTTAAAATATGTGTTTGTTTAAAAAAAGATATAGATAACACATCGTAGTTTTAACAGGACCTGGGACTTGGTCACTAACAGAAATTACAGAGTTTTTCATATAATATTACAGTTCCTGCAGAGATCTCAAAATAACTGTTATACCTATCACTACTCCAAAATTATGAAAGATTTTAGACCTGATGTTTGATATTATTTGAGACATTAATAAAGAAGCACACAGATTACAATATACACCTTTAAAATATTTTGATAACTATATATCAGTATAATTGCTCTCTTTTGTAGTCCTTTGTATTTATTTAAGCATTTTAAGATATATTCTGAGAAGGAGTCCATAGGCACCTCCAGACCAATAAAGGAGTCCCAAGGTCCCCTCGAAATCTAAGAGATCCTCCTCTGGACTCTTGAGCAGATTTGTCCCATAGAACATCCTACCTCCAGCCCTAAAATATCAGTTTCTTTTGTGGGATTCACATATAAAGATGTCCATGCATAACAGCTGCCTGTATTCTCAGGATAGCCCAGGAGAGCAGATTGTGTCAGGGTCTCAACCTAATTTTATGCTGGGTTCAATCATGGCCACTAACCAAGGATGCTTAGAACTTGCCCCTGAGCTGGCTCCTGTGCAACATCGAGAGTCCAGAAAGACCAGGACAGGTAACCTACCACACCAGCACATATTTTTCTTTATGGCTAGCAGAAGGTAGCAAAGTTGATCAATAACACCACAAATTTTATAAATTAATTCTTTGGAGCAAATAAAATGTGTAAGAATTTATCCCAACAGACTTCCTAATGAGACTTTCAGCTTGACCTTCCAGAGAACATTTTTTATAATAATACAAACATGTAATCAGTCAGCAAGTGATCTACTCAGAAGATGGGAAAACATCTAAGCCAAATGGAACATGGTTTCACACTACCTAAGAGAAACTGATCGCTGAGCACTTATGGAATAATATAGACAGTGATTGCTGCAGAATGTGGTACTTTGGAGCTTGTATCTTACAATGCAAAAGGGTTGCAAATCGTTAGTGAAAACAGAAAGTAAAAAAGCACAGAAAACTGATCCGAAAGAAACTTAGGGAGCTAATGAACAATAATTTTTAAAAAAGTATTTAACATGACTATGTATGACAAAGTCAATTTACTAAAAAAGAAAATCCAAATGGGGTGCTGCACTAAAAAATGATTACAAGGTTTAAGCTTAATAGATATAAATCTCTAGTCAATTAAAGGACAATTTTTAAAATCAGCACACATGCAATTAGGGAAATACATTTTTAAAAAAGATCAAGCAAATACCACTTTACAATGCTACTTCTCTGTATTTATCTGGTCATAAGAGGAACAAATATACAAAAGATGAATAATAATTTCAATAGGATAATCAGGCTATTCTGCCATTTAAAGATAAATGAAGATATTCTTGTTTAAGACATGCCATGTAGTGCCAACTGAGCTACTGCAGTCATCCACTGCTTTGTTCAAACAACCGAATGGCTATCATAAAGACAGAATTATTTCAGGGCTGGCATGAATCTCAGTAATTACCTGATTAATCTTCTCACTTTAGAGAATTAGGAAGAGGTAAAAACTGAGATGCAGCAAGATTTACCAACTGGCCCACAGAGAACCAAAGAGCCAAGGAAATATGATGTCCTCCTCCCCCCTTCTCAGGATTCTTGTCACTGCCATTCTAGCTCAATTCTGAAATATACTTAACTAAAGAATAAAGACATGATGAACAAAAACCAAAATACCCAATACATGCATGAATGGTGACTATTATGGTATGTAAATTACAAATCAATGTAAAGGAAATGAATGGGTATCACGGGACACCAAAGACTTATTGAGTTGGCAATAGAAATTAAATATTTATATCTTGGTTCTGACATTGGCCCTGTGAAATGTGACATTACTCCTGTGATAATCAAAAGGTACAGAGAAAAGTTTTGTGGTTCATACTTCCAGGATACCCCAACTGAAAAGAGAACAGGCATGTAGGGGAAAAAAGACAAAAACCACTTGAACAGGAAATTTAAGAAGAGATAGAAATTTTTTTAAAAAATAGCTACACTAATGAAATGAATATGCAAAAGGAAGATTTTTTACATAAATCATATTCTATGTATAAAATAAAATTCCTATCTACTATGGGATGTAAACTTCTTGTTTGAAATCGGGCCTTCATTAATAAAAGTGGTAGAAATGCTGATTCTGAACTCAGAAAACCCAAAAGATACAGAAAGAAGAAATTTATCCTTTCACCAAAGTGTCGCTAAGCAATCTACATCATCTTTGATCATTCCGGATCTCAAGCCATAGCAAACTGAAGAAGGCAGGTAGGAAGGACCAGGAGATATTGTTACTCTCAATTCCAGGCCTAATTGTGGTTGTTAAGCCAGGTAAAAGACTTCCAGTATTATAGACAATGCACCCAATATTGCCAATGTCTGTTTCTCAAAGAATTTCTAATTCATTAGGATTACACAGATAGCTATTTTGATGGGAAGAATGAGTTTATATTAAATCCCATTGGCTTTCCAGAAAAAATAACCACCTGGTCCAAGGATCAGAGAACCAGATTAGCTTTTTAATAAGGTGTTTTTTAATAACATGGTCCTAGCTTGGAAATTTAACTCTCCTTTTTAAAAACCATGAACTCTGGCTTTAGGACATGACAAATGAAAATAAGGGCTAGTGTACTTAAAACAATTCCTTCTGCAAGTATTGGGTGGAATATCTCATCTTCTAGTAATTTCCCTGGGGGAAAGGAGAGGTGTTATGTCCCCATGTTTCCTCTCTGGCAAAGTAATCACCCACCAATTTAGTGGGGAAAAATTGTCTGTGCTTCCTAGCCTTGCAGATACATTCATTAGTCTTGGGGCACATATGACTTATGTGTTTCTCAAATGAATTGATTACAATGTGGTGGATACTCAGGCACACACCCAGATCCCCCTTCAAATAAGGACATGTTGCCCCAGCTGCGGGGAGTGCTGTAGTCACCAGCCCCTGCTGCCAGACCCTTGAAGAACTGACTCAGTTGCAGGGAACACCTCATTCAAGGTCACACTCCTTCTTATGAGGAACAGATGAAAGAATATAAAAGCCTGACCAACTCAAGCCATTCCAGCTCCAGAGTTCCCCATGGGGTCAGCCAAGGTTGTCATTGAGCCTGTACCGCAGCTTGATTTCTCTCTGCTCAGTCCTGCTTCCTTCCCTCCTCTTCTTCAGCATTGATCCCAAGGGCACCCCTTACTAAATCTGTTCACTAAACTCAGTCTCAGAGGCTGCTTCCGGGGAAAATCAACCTGTGACATATACATACCATGACTTTGAAGATATGGTTATATTTTGCAAAGGAAAATTAATACAAAGTTAAAGAATATCTATGGACTATGTACACTATCACAAACTACCAGAAAGCTCCAGGGTTTAACAGATAGGTTTAATACCAACTCAGCTCAGAAGGAGACTGCCGATGGTTCTAGGATCAAAGTGCGTAGCAAAGAACAAGTGCACTTGCCTGACCTTGTCTTCTGCCCCACAGGCTAGATGGCTAAGTGGAGCTGGAGCTAGTTGGCAACTTGAGGGACAGGAGGGTCTAGCTATCCCCCTTAGCAACACAACCAACACACACAATTAGAAATCACTCTGCTCTCTGTGGGATTTTCAAGCAATCATTTTATGCATTTACATTTATGAAGTTAAAAATCTGATAATACTTACTGAGTTTTTATGAGTTATCATATCCTGAAAAGAAAAAGAAAAGATAAACTGAATATTGTATGTTTTCCAAAGCAGTTAATTTCAGTAAGTAATTTATCCCACCCCATCATCCAGAGTAAATTATTTGAAACCTCCCCTGCACAAAGCTTCAAATAAAATTTGATAATTGTAAGATTCATTTCTAAGAAAAATTTAGAATAATTGGTTAGCTTTGGAACTACTGGGGGGCATATATGGTTATAAGAATATTCTCATAACAATGGCAATGCTTTGGCCCAAGAGGGTCTAAGATTCGAGTTTGGGGTTCTGAATGCCCTACATCTTCCCAGTGAGGAATGTCCGTGACAGCAAGGAAGTACATGGGAAGCACCGTGGTATCCTCGGGTCTGAACCACTTCTTGACTTATCAAAGGTGAAGGCTGCAGGCCACCCCCACAGACAGCTTTCCTATGGAAGGGGTGTCACTGGTAGGATTCCTGACCCTTTACTATAGTTGTCTAGAAATTTTCAAAATCAATGACAACAATTTTAGTCAGTTAACTTAGCATGTTTGTACAGTCCTTGATTGTAACATTTATGCACCAGAAGCCAACATTTGCCAAAAAAATACATATTCAGAGCTACCCCATAAAATGTTTTTTATATGTTCTGAGATTTCTATTTTCTGATGACAAGTGCAGACTGCTTTTTCTGGCATCAGATATAACTGACTACTCACTCCTATTTTAGGATATATTATTCTGTATAATTAAAAATTAAAACTTATCTAGGCCATGGGACTTTCCAGAGGAGTGCACTGAGGCACAGCTGAGAAAAAAATGTTTTAAATCAGGAGAAAATATATTCTAATTTCATGTTTCTCAGAAAAATATACTTAATGATTGACCCTTTCATATTTTCTAATTCTAATTACTTCCAAGCATAACCACCTTAGTGAAAATCAGTAAAAGAAGAAATTAATATCTAAAGTAACTTAGATTGGTTTATAGACTTTTGGGAAACTATTCTATAATGTACAGTACAATAATAAAATAGTTTCTTCTTTCAATGTCATGAATGACTTATTAAAATACAACTATGTACTACAATTACAGAGCACACACCTATGTAGAATAGATGTGATATATAACACATCTAGGTTACACATCTGAAGAAGATGGTATTTCTACCAAGAAATAATCCCAAATTATTATAAAACCTGGAAAAATCTGGTTAACATCAAATTCCAAGAAATACAAAATATCCAACTTTGCCATCACAGAATTATGATGTCCATGAAAGCTAACTCTGAACCACTGGTTCTCACCTCTGGTTGCACATTTAGGAGGTTAAAAAAAGTTCCCTCAACATGATAATGTAATTGATCTGGGGTATGGCTTAGGTACTGGGATATTTACAAGCACTCCAAGTGATTCTGTGGGAGGGGATAATGGGGGCAAAAGGGGGAAGGGTTTTTAGGAACATGTATGAAGGACACATGGACAAAACCAAAGGGGAGTAGGATCAAAGGTGAGAAGTGGGAATGGTGGGGTGGGGGGAGTAGTGGAGGGGAAATGGAGACAACTGAACTTGAACAGCAATAAAAAAATAAACACAGTGAATAACTCACTGTACAGTTGTGTAACTATTACTCAACAAGGTTGAGTAACCCTGCTGTCAATAAATTAAGATTTTATTCCTGAAATGATTTAACACAGATCAGGACTATCTGACCAACATTAAGATATTCAACAATATTAACTTATTAGCTGAATTTTGTAGCAACTTACCTTAGATACTCACATTTTACAAATATGAGTATTTTTAAAAATACTAGGTTATGTCCAGGCTGGTGTGGCTCAGTGGATTTAGTGCTGGCCTACAAACTGAAAGGTCACGGGTTTGATTCCCAGTCATGGCACATGCCTGGGTTGCGGGCCAGGTCCCCAGTAGGAGATGAGCAAGAGGCAACCTCACATTGATGTTTCTCTCCCTCTCTTTCTCCCTCTCTTCCCCTCTCTCTATAAATAAATAAAAAATATATTTTTAAAAAATTAAAAAATACTATGTTATGTTGCCCTGGCCAGGTGGCTCAGTTGGTTGGAGCATCATCCTGTACACCAAAAGGTTTTGGGTTTAATCTTCAGTCAAGGCACATACCTAGGTGGTGGGTCCGAGCACAAGACAGGGCGTGTATGGGAGGCAACTGATCAATGTTTCTGTTTCTCTCACTCTCTCTCTCTATCTCCCCCACCCCCTTCCTCTCACTCTAAAATTATTTTTAAAAGGTATATCCTCGGGCAAGGATTTTTTTAAAAAGTACTATGCTTTTTATGCAAAAAGCATTTGCATAAAACTCACAAAAGTACATTTAAAAATTCTCATTCATTGCTGAGTTATGCATAAACACAAGTTTTCAGTTTTACTCTGCTTTAAACTGAGGGGAAAATAACAAATACTGATTACATCTATGCCAAAACTTTCTGCCCATTTTGGTAACTGTTAAAATGTTGTCTTCTCATTATCCAAATTGAGCAATAATTTTTTTAATGTAAAGGTTTAGATCAAATTGCCCATGAAAGGATTCACAGAGACTCAATGGAAACTAACAGGAGTTTTGGGCTTTGCTTCCCCAATGAGCCTGGAAACATTCAGATTGCCTGCAAAAACACATCTGTAATACATATGCTCACACAGCAGCCAGGAAGTCTAGAACCTGTGATAGGAAGGAAGGAATTGCACAAGCAAGTCTTTATTGTTTCAACTGAACATATAATATTGCCTTCCCAAAACGAAATATTCAGGAGAAGGTGAACCATGCCCCTTACCTTCCATGAAAGAATAGTGTCATTGTCGGTATCATAGTACAGGATCACGTTATTGGTCATGCTGAAGCTCTCTCGAACTCCGAGATGGTAGAAAAGTGAAGCCTGTTTGGAGGTATCGCTCATATCCACCACGGCAATATCTGAGATGAACAAGGAGAGTAAAGGGTGTGGGTGAGAGAGGTGATCTGTCTCTACTTAATCTACTTCCTGATGATCACTAATGGGGAGCTGCTGCAGTTTGTATTTCCACCACCAGCATTTTAGGTAAAGCACAAGTGAGGAATGATTTGATTAAAATTACCTACCCCATGAACTCTGGAAGAAAAGCAACAAGAATTAAAAAAAATAAAAACCAAAAACTCTTCTGTGTTTAAAGTGCTGGGAATGTAGCCTCACTTAAGAATTGCTGGGGATTTATTTTTAATGTATTTTTATTAGGAAATATGCCATAACCGATTAATATATTTAGCTTATATACAAAGTGTATAGTAAACTGAAATGAAAATCCACACACCCACCATGCAGCCCAAGATACAGAGCATTATCTGTGCTGCTGGAGCTCCACGTGCCTCTTCCCAGTCATAGCCCCTCCCTCCTGCCCCAGAACACCTCTGTTGTGATCTCTGTATTTATCAGTTTCTTGCATATAGCTGTATATATGTATATGCATATTAAACATAATGTATGACTCCCTAAACAGTATATTGTTTAGTTTGCATATTTTTAAACTTTATATAAATAGTATCACACCATTTGTATTCATCAGATTGCTGTTTTTGGTGTGAGATCACCAATTTGTATGTCTAGCTTTAGGTCCTGCATTTCCACTTCAGCATAGCATTCCATTGGATAATGACTAGATAGCAATGTCTTTATACATCCTGCCTAGAGACATTTCATCAATTTTTTCTTTTTCTTATTTCAAACTGTTGTAATGAGCATTCCTATGCCATGATCCCAGCTCACATGCCTGCCATCAACTTGACAATGTAGTTCAAATGCTCCTGGAGTTGTGTCTCAGAGAGACCTACTCAAAACAGGGGAGTGACACCTCACATCAATACGTAACATATTTAAATTTTCCCAGGAATACTGGGCACCATTTCAAAGTTCATCATTTTCAAGAGCATATAAAAGCTCCAAGTCTGACTGCCACATGCATCTTCCCTACCACATGCAGAGATTTTGGAAAGTACTGTCCAAACTTATGCTTACACTGCTGTGACACACAGGAAGTCACTGAAAATTCCAATGAAACAGAACAGAAGCAAAGTGAATGAGGTGTGAAGAAAGAAGGTGTCATGCACAAGTCACCTGAGTACCAGGCACAGCTGGCTCTGCACAGAAGCACTAGGAGACCTGAGGCCAAGTGCCAATAAGCCCTGGGTGGGCCCTTTATTCTCCAATTTATGGGCTGGATGCCTGCTATATGCCAGGTATCATGCTGGGTACCAGGGATAGAAGTGTGAATGAGGCATGATCCCTTTCCTCAAAAAATGTCTAACAGGAGTGACAGGAAGGATATCATGATTTAAAATCACCATGAGCAGAGCTAAAGTAAGAGAAACAGCAACAATGGCACCCCTGGCCGGAGAGCAGTCAAGGAAGGCCTGGACAAAGTAATATTGCCTGAGACCTGAGGGTCCATAACAGGCAAATTAGGGTAAGGATGAAGGGATGGAAAGGGAAGGAAAGGGTGTTGGAGGAAGAGAAGACAGCAAATGAAAAGGGTCTGAGTTAAGATAGGGTGTAGGTGTTCAGGCCACTGCAAATAATTTAATGGGACCAGAACACCCAAGAAAATGAACCTGGAAGGGTAGGTAGGGACCAGGTGGTGACGGGGTCTGAATTGAAGGCCATGTTAAGAGGGCTGCCCTCTACCTTGAGTCAAATGGAAACATATGGTAGGGTTGGGGTTTTCCCCCCATTTTTTATTATGCACAGTTATAAATATGTAAAAGTAGACAGAAAATATATAATGAAACCCCTGAACCCCTCTAAACTCCCAAAACAATGATCAACTCACAGCCAGCCTCCTTGTTTCACCTCTATTGCCATCCATACCATCCCCTTCCATATTATTTTGAAGCAAACTTCAGTCAGCATATCATTTCCTCCCTAAATATTTTATCGTGTATCACTAAAAGATGAGAATTCAAGGAGAAATAAATACATGCCGACAGTATCAATGACTCACCTAAAAATTTAAAAAAAAAAAAAAAAAAACCGTGAGGGTTTTAAAACAGGAGACTAACACATCCAAATTTACCCTTTAGAGGTGGTTGCTCAAGAAAAGATGAATATATATGCTGAGGAAACATTTTACAACCCATCCTAGTTATTTATCTCAAATGGATAACTGTTCCCCACAGACAGTTGCTTGGAGTCAAAAATGACACTGCAGCTGCATAAATTAGACATTTGACCTATATGATTGTTCCCTGGACTCTATTATTTACTCAAATTAAAAAGAATGTGTTTCCTAGTGATGCTATTAAGAAGTGGAGACATAGATGCTAATTCCACAGCCATGGGGACTTCTATAATTAGTTAATAAAGGAAAGAAAGCAAATGGAGAAGACAAAGGAGAGGAATGGGAGAGGGCAGGGGTACAGGAGAGCAGCCCCCAGGTTATGCGGGCCATTTTCATAGGAAGCCTCTACCCTCGTGGAATAGCTTGTCACTGAATAGATTAAGTTTTAATCTGGTGACATGAGTTCCTTCTTTCCTTTGCCTTCTCAGCATTTTGTGCTGGGACCTATATATTGGCCTCACCCTCTCCACTAAGGAGCACCTCTGTAGTCTCCTGGGATGGAGAGTTTTTGGTGCCTAACTAACACAGGACAGATCTACATTGCTACTAAAAAAAAAAAAAAAAAAAAAAAAAAAAAAAAAAAAAAAAAAAAAAAAAAAAAAAAAAAACCCCACCATGTGATTCATGTTCAATAGGAAAACTGTCCTCAAACCCAAAGTTGACGTTTTTGACTGACATTTGTCTCTCATACCAGTAAACTAAGTTTATGTTGAGGATTTCTACAGTAATAGTTAACCAGTTTTTTAAACCTCTAATATAGCGCATTCAGAAATACTAAATTTGATTAAACAACAGATATATGAGGAATCAAGGGTTTTTTCCTAAAGAGACCATATATTACCTAAAAGCTTCAATTACCACAATGGTCACTTGCTTTGCCATTTACAAAAAACTTCCACAGACATCTTAGCTGAATTTCAGAACCACTTTGTGAAGCAGGCAGGGTAGGTAACAGACAGGCCTAATGTCAAACAGCTGGGAAATGACCACCAAGTCCTGTGCTCTAGTTCCCAGATGAAGCTTACTCCTTTCAGGCCTCACTTTCTGAAATCAAGCCACTTGGGAGCAAACAGTTCATCAAGTTAACTCCTAGGCAAAGATCACAGATAAAAAGAGAGAGGTAAAATTCAGATTTTTATTTGCAAACGTACCATGTGCTCCCTGCAACTACTACTTTCCAGTTTCCATTGAAAGCCCACATAGAATAAGCCACTGTCTTTGGTCAAGAACACATACACCCCCACTAGCTATCTTGGTTTAACAAACTTTAAGAAGTGATACCACATCAGGGAATGCAAAAAACCATGGCTCCTATTACAATCGACTCTGAGCAAAAAAGTGTCTGGATTTAAAATCAAAGACCCTTCAAACAATTTAAGAACCAATTACACATGGACAAAGCCAAAGGAGGGTAGGATAGAGGGTGGGAAGTGGGGATGGCTGCAGTTGGGGGGGTGGTGAGGGGAAAATGGAGACAAGTGTCTTGAACATCAATAAATAAAATAAAATAAAATTGAAAAAAATAAAAAAGAATCAACCACAATCATCGGTCTGCTATGCTAATGTGAAATAAAGATAAATGACATATTGGGATTTTAGTTCATTAAAAACTTTTGAACACTGTATCTTGAACATTTTTGTGAAATGTTTTATAGGTAATAAGTACAACTATAATATTCTAGTATGGTTTTAAAGTATCTGATTTCCAAAGCAAACATTAGTCAACAAAAGGATATGATGGCAAATGATTTACCATACAGTAATTCCATGATTGTACTGGCTCGTGCCAGTCTTAATTATATCCTAGGTTATCTATAAATCCCACTTCCAGGAGAAAAAAAAATGAATTATAAGGTTGGTTGTGTCTAAATGAAAAAACTAGATTTTAGAATAATTTTCCTGCCAAAGGCATTTAAAAAAAATCTGATTATACTTGTGGCAACACCGGCCATCCAAAAGCTGCCTAAAAACAACAGAGCCCAGATTTCCCAGACAGGAGGCACCTCTATTAACTCCAATCATAATTAATATCTTACTTCATCTACTGCTGCTCATTTCTAACAGACTTGAGGGCAGGCAGGTCAGTGGAAAGAACGTTGTGAAGTACCATTTAAATCCAATTTTCCAATCTCATAAGGAGGAGACAACCTATCAATTCAGCATCAGGAAGTCAACAAATCCTTACCAAGTGCCACACTGGATGGACACTAGTTTCTTGCAGTATCAATTTTCAACTGGAAAGGTGGGTGGAAACAATAGGGACATAAGGAACCTCTACCTAGTCCCCTACGTTTTGCTTTCCAGTACCTTTTTTTGTAAGAATGACCAAAAAAATCATTTTTGTAACTTTGTAAGTATGATCAAGATATGTACACTACCTGTTTTTTCAAAAGAAATACGCCATGTATAAGCAAACTATGTTTACTCAACTAAGGTGAATGGACTCATTGGGGTTAATTTCGGACCACTCACAGTGAAATATTTGTAATAAAAAGCGTAGCATGACTTGACTCACTTTATTTTTCACTGGTATGTGTTGCTCTTCCAGCTGACAAGGCAAAAACACAAACAAAAAAGTGAAGCATTACACTGTAAGCTAGGGTTCATCCATTACTTTAAATCGTATCAATATCATCAAAATAATCTGTGATGTCACACACTCAAAAATTCTAACTCTGCGTTCCCTGGCAGCCTTTGAATACATCATCTCGATATTTTCATCATCACCTGAAGGTTCCTCCTCAGCTTCCTTCAACCCTTTTATAAAGCAATCTGCTTTGACATGACTCCCTTTGGCAATTTTTTTTGAGACCTATTTCTTAAAAGGTTTTTCCGACCTGGTGACAATGACCTCTTCTAAGGTCTGTGTCATATGTCACCTTTGAGATGTGAACAACTTTAGAAAAAAGTAGAGCTTGATGTACTGCTAGCATGCACTGCAAACTCTGAAGAATATATATCTGAAAAGGTACTGGCACATCTTAAATGATCTATTTAACGCTATATATTTTATTAGCATTAAAATATCTTTATATTTCCTTTTTAAAAAATATTTTATTTATTTATTTTTAGAGAGAGGGGAAGGAAAGGAGAAAGAGTGGGAGAGAAACATCATTTGTGGTTGCATCTCATGTGTCCCCTACTGGGGACCTGGCCTGCAACCCAGGCATGTGCCCTGACTGGGAATTGAACCAGCAACCCTTTGTTTCACAGGCCCATGCTCAATCCACTGAACTACACCAGCCAGGGCTCTTTTTATATTTCAATGTGTTATCAACAGCATATAGTTTTCTGTATATAACAGTCAAGTGTTCAGTTAATATCTGATCACTGTGGCTAATTGTCAAAGTCACTTCTGAATGGATCAGAAGCACTTTGAAACCTGGCTAAAATTATTTATCTAGTTGTTCAAATGCAGCCAGTGAAACGAGCTAATAAATGTACTTTGTTCATCCTGGTCAGGTGGCCCAGTTGGTTGGAGCATCATCCTGTACACCAGGGGGTTGCGGGTTCAATGCCCAGTCAGGGCATATACCTAGATTGTGGGTTCGATCCCTGGATGGGGCATGTACAGGAAGCAACCAATGGATGTTTCTATCTCACATTGATGTTTCTCTTTCTTTCTCTCTCTTTCTCCCTCCCTCTCTCTCTCTCTCTCCCCCTTCCTCTCCAAAATCAATAACCATATCCTCAAGTGAGGATTATTTTTTTAAAAAAGCTCTTAAACTTGTCTCATAGTCATGCTTTCTCAATCAAAGTTTGTCGAATAACAAAATGTTATCATGCAACTGCCTTGAACCAATAATTCCTTAGAAACTATCATTATGAAGAGATTTGGGGTATAAAAAATTTTTGTTTAATTTAGTGAGATACATATAATAACTCAAATTGGACTACAATATTCCTTTGTTCATTGGTTAATTTATACAAACTATGATTGAGAGAGATAATCAAAACAAGTCAGATCTGCAATTTTATTAACTCATACTAGAATGCACAACTTCTCCTCTCAGAACTTGGCAGTCTAAATATAAATATGTGTTTAATTTAACTAAATATCTAAATTATATTTCTAAGATGTCTGGAATATAGTTGGCTCTTATAAATATAAATCACTACTACCACCCTAGACATTATCAGAGTCTTATTTATAGTATTAATTCCCACCATCTATGAAGAAGGGTTGACAGAGCAAACCTCAGAGTAATGCCTAAGGAATGAAGAATAAATTCTTAATGGAATTAAGCCTGAACTAAGGAGACTTTACAGCATTTAGCACTAGAGGCACAGATACTCCCCTGAGGGATACTTGTCTTTAGAATTAACATTGCCTACTCTTTGGGTTTTGCTGAGTCAACACTGGAGGAAATGTAAACAGTATTCTGGCTAGTAAACATGTTTTCTGGAATTTGGGAGGACATTCCTTCAAAGCAAAGCAGGGGGCTTGATAGTAACTTTACTGTCCTTCTCCCCCGTATTTGGATACTGTCCCACTGCAGCAAATATAGGGAAGAATCTGATACTACTTCCAATATGTCAGTCTTACTTTATTAAATTTCCATTTCCATAATCAGGAGGAATTCTAAGGCTCCTTTCCTCAATTGTGTTTGATAATAAATTTATTTGGTTTGCTTTGTTGTGGGAGAAGAGTGGCTAATGCTGCTCTCCTTAAATATTATAAAATCTGTTTTACATTTCTTCCTTTCCTAAAATTTTAACTTTTTCTTTTCCAAATAAAACTCCATTAATTTTCATCATAGATGCAAACATTAGGGCACCCAATGTCTATCTAGCAATGATATGAAAAATAGTAAAGAAATGACAAGGAAGGGACAGGAAAGCAGGCGAGAAATAAAAATCCCTTAATTTTCTTTCAAAGAAAAAAAAATAGTTTCCCTCCCGACAAGCATTTTTCTAGAACAGAACTGTCCAATGGGACCTTCTGCCATGAGAGAAATGCTCTTTTCAGGTCTATTGAGCACCTGAAATATGGCTGTTGCAAATAGGGACTGGCTTTATTTTACAGCATTTTAACTAGTTAAAATGTAAATAGCCACTTGTGGCTAGTGGCTACCATAGCAGACAGTGTGGTTTTAGAAGTTTTACAAAAAGAGCCAAAGTGACAGATTTGTATCTTTTGGGTGAAAATATTCAGAAACTGTGAGTAGTAGAGATCAGAAAGCCAGGAGAGGTGGTGGTGGTAGAAGGGTGTGGGGGGGGGGGAGGCAGGTGTCACCTGTTTAATCAATAAATCCACTTATTGGAGGTGTGTACAGCCTTTGTGAAACCTATGAAAAAAACCTTAGTTCTTGTGATGTACTGAGAAATGATCTATTCAAGACCAGGCCAAGGTCAACCAGAGGAGATGCATGGTACAGCCGAAAATTCCAGGCAATCTGGACCCAGACAGAGCAAGAAAATGCGACTTGCCTGTTGCCTAGCTTTGGAATTAAAAGCCCAAGATTTTTGACTGACTGAACGAACCAGAAGGAAGGATCCTGTTAGCAAAAGAAGGCTTGTTACACACACGCACGTACACACACACACACATCACTCCAGATAAGCAAAGCCACTGCACACCAATTTTTCAGAGTTGGCACCAGCAACCAGGAGGTTACAGTTGTACCTACTGGTAAAAGGGATATTTAACCGTTCAGAAAAGAGTCTGTTGAAACTCCAATTTCAGAGGAGAATGAAGAGAAGTCGAGAAAACCAACTGGTTCCAGAAGTTGAAGTGGGCTCTGGAAAAACTCTTGTAAAACGATGTGCTGAACAGTATGCTCAGAGTGGTCAGAAATGTCAAGAGACTGTTTTCCATGGGTCTAGCTACCACTTATTTGAACAAATCTCACACCTTACTCTCTTCCAGCAGGTGCGGATTTACTCTGCAGAAAACAGAGCAGTATTCCCTCCGCAAAGGATGAATGGTGATAAACTTAGCTTACTACTGCAGCATGGTGTGCCAGGTATATTAAAGAAATTCATCAATCATCCTCCCGCAGGCTTCTAGGTTTAGGGTAGGCACCGTTACTTTCTTTTAACCAGTGGAGGAATGAAGGCACAAGGACACCTAGGTAATTACTGTCTCGAAGACAATGCTTATGGATATCACCCAGGTGTCAAGAGGCTTGTCCCATAGATTCCAAACAATTGGAAAGGGAAAGAGCTAAGCAACAATCCATTCCACACTTGGAAAAACTCTTTGCCACCCAAAACTACCGATTTTAAGGCTTATGGCACACTTATGCTTAGATACGTAATATTCCATTCTCGAATGCTTGTGCATTATGCAGTAAAAGTCCGTCACACTGATGTTAGGGGGCAGAAATTAAAGTGGGCAAAAGAACACGGCATTTTTAAAAGTCAGCCCCCGCCCCCCACACACACTCTCGCTCTCTCAATTGTAACACACCAATGCCGATGGGCGGCTGAAAATGGAATCACATTGGTCTGGTTTCAGGCGTTCTAGAAGCTTCCCAGGTGATTCTAAAGTGTAGCCAGGGTTCGAACCCGCTTCTGTAAAAGGACATGCAGGGGTGAGAAAGTAAAAGTTGGATAAGCGGTCGGGAGAGGAGAGCGGCGTTGTCTGGGTTACGTATTGGCCGCTTCTTGGGTCACCCGATGTGTAAGGAGACTGAAGCAGAAAGAGGTCTAAATGCCGCGGCCTCCGTTTTCCCCTCCGTAAAAAGGCTTAAAGCTACCTTCTCTCCCCTCCCCCAAAGGGCCGGGCGTTCCCGTCCAAAGAGTCTGGCCGGGTGTTAAAATGGCGTGCGTGAGGGTAAGAAAAGCCAGCAGGAGCGGGACAGCGGTGAACGGGGTCCCCTGCCTCACCTGCTCGGTAGAAGACGTCGAGTACGGCCGCGTCCCCGGAGTCCAGCTCCCCGAACGGCACGCTGCTGAGGTGGACGTCCTGGGCCTCGCAGGCTCCAGCGAGGCACTGGAACGCTCCCGCCTCGTAGCCGCGGGCCGCGCCGTCCTGCGAGCCGTCGTTGCAGACGTACACCGCCCGCAGGGCCCGCCGCGGCCCGCCGCTGCTCTCCACGCTCTCCATGCTCTCGGCCGCCCCGTCTGGCTCCCCCGGCCCCGCCGGCCCCGCCGCGCCCTCCTCTCCCGGCGACGGCGGGCGCTGTGGGGGCTCGGCCGCCGCCCAAGGCGCCTCAGCTGGGGGTCCTCCGCAACCGCTCTCCATGGGCCGTCCCACGCGACTTCCCCGGGCTTCCACCTCCGCGTGAGTAGCGGGCGGCGGCGCTCGTGGCGGCCACGAGTTGTCCCGTCACCTGCTCCTTAGGTGTGGAGGGGAGCAGCGCGCGCCAGAAGTCTCGCGCCAAAACGCTCCCTAGCGCCTTTTGAAGCCGGGGAACGAGAAGCAGGGGGGTTAAGACGTAAAGGGGTCAGGGCACGCGGCAGGCGCGGGGTGGTCTGGGAGGACCCGGGGGGTGGGGGCGGGGCCCAGGAGGGCGCCCCCTGCGGCCTCTCCCGCCGAGGCCAGGAGGGGAAGGGATTTATCAATTTCGCGATGTTGACGTTGCCGTCTCTCCAGCCCGCCAACTTTTGTTTTTCTCGATACAAGTCGAGGATTTTCAAATAGAGTAAACACTCGTTCAAAGCGCTGGTTCGATGCGAATAATATTCAGTTCTAACCTAGAGATGTAGCTTTAACCCAGAATTGAGATGAGATGATGCCTACTTAAAATGCCTCCCATTTTGTACTTTGTCCCCAGTTGCCAAGAGCATGGCCCTGCTGAGCCCACATCTGGAGGCTCGCTCTTCTTGATTTTCACTTTTTCACTGTGAACTTGACCAAAGTACCGGGATTCACCCGCATCAAATTTTATTTGCTTAGAAAACAGACTCCAAGTGGACTGTCTGTCCCACCTATGAAATTCTGTGAACCCACAGGAATCTTTACTCCGGATCAACCCGTCTCACGATGTTGGCCCAAATGTTAAAAAGTGGAATTACCACTGCAGGTGGTAGTTGTATTTAATACTCAGGAGCGGTGTTTTCACAAGCTTGGGGGGTCGTTTCCGTTTTAAATAACAGTTTAATGGAAACATAATTCACACACCATTTAAGTGGTTTCCATTGTGTTAACAGAGTCGAGCATCCATTACCACAATAAGTTTTAGACCATTTTAATCACCCCCCAAGCCCAGTACCCATTAGCAATCACTCTTCATCCCCCACAAAGCCCCTCAGCCCTAGGCAACCACCAATCTACTTTCTGTCTCTACACATTTGCTGTTCTGGACATTTCACATACATAGAACCATACGATGTGCAAATAAAGGTTTTCATCTATCGTAGGTATATACCTATTAATAGGATTTCTGGGCTATACAACAACTCTATGTTTAACCTTTAGAGAAACTGTCACTGTTTTCCAAAGTGGCTCCACTATTTTTCATTCCCACCAGCAGTGTACAAGTTCCAACTTTTCCATACTCTCATCAACACATATTGTTGTCTTTTTGATTATAGACATCTTGATGGATACAAAATAGTATCTCACTGTGGTTTTGATTTGCATTTCCCTGATGACAAATGATGTTCAGCATCTTGTCGTGCTCATTCCCCATTTGTATAACTTATTTGGAGAAATGTCCATTAGGATCCTTTGCCCATTTTAAAACTGGGTATTTGTCTTTTTTTAAATAATTTTTTAAAGATTTTATTTATTTATCTTTAGAGGGGAAGGGTTAGGGAGAGAAATATCCATGCATGGTTGCCTCTTGTGTGTCCCCTGCTGGGAACTGGCCTGCAACCCAGGCATGTGCCCTGACTGGGAATCGAATCGCGATCCTTTGGTTTGCAGGCCCGCGCTCAATCCACTGAGCTTCACCAGCCAGGGCGGTATTTGTCTTTTTATTATTGAATTGTAAAAGTTCTTTCTATATTGTGAACACACATCCCTTATCACATTTGTGATTTACAAATATATTCTCCCATTCTCTGGGTTGTCTTTTACTTTCTTGATGGAGTCCTTTGCAGGACATTACAAGCCATTCTGACACAAGCAGGATAGAATTTACCTTATAAATCATTTGGCTTTCCTTCATGTTGCAGAGTAGCCCTCCAACCCCCACCCCCCACCCCAAAAGCCTAAACTGTCAATATAAATATTTGAAGAAATCCTACCCTAATTTCACTTCTGGTAAGAATTAGGAAGTTCACAAGTGATATTAAAGTGTACCCTCTACCGTGGCCAGTGAATGGAAAATGGGCTCTGAGGAAATCTGTAAAGACACACGGACCAGAATTGGGACGAGGAAGCTAAGGAAAACTTTGAACACCTTTGTTCTAAGATTTTTAAAAATATGATGCTATAAAAGGACATATTTTCTTTTTAACCTTGTAATACATAATAGTTATTTTCCTAACGTGCCTGTTCATCTAAGATTATTCCAATGACTGGCACAGCCTTCAGAAGGGCAAAAATCCCCATTTCACAAGTGCTTGCCAGTATCTTGCTGTCACCCCTACTTCAATCTTCCCGCATTCCTTCCAGCTCTCACTGGGGCCCTGCTGACTAAGACACACAGGATTTGTGAGTTTTGGCTTGGATAATGTCCCCTCTAAACACAAACTCTGCTGAGTAAAGAGCCCAGCATTTACCCAGCTAATGAGCACCTTCCCCATAGGTGACCTGGGTGCACACAGCCCACCTTCTCATTGTCTCCAGTAATTTGCACATCTAAAACATGCCCCAGCCACTTCTCCCTATGTCCTTCCTACCCTGCCCCAGCGCCACTGAGGAGAAAATTGTAAAATGCTGGATTAGTCTTTTCTGTTCAGTTGAAGGATTGTTCCGTTCTGACCCCTGCCTTGCCCCTTTCTAAATGCACATCCTGGAAACCACTTTGCCCCAGCACAGAGGTGTCATTCAGATGAGAACAGTGGTAGAATGGAGGCACTGTAGCTGAAGACTCAGAGTAAATCTAGGCATTTTCCTTTATTTTATTTTAGTCTGGTTATTCATTCCAACCTTGGTCAAACAAGTTAGTTCTTTGACTCACTTAACCTTATAAAAATATTTTAGCTACCTTTCAAGTGGCACCTTCGTTACTTTTTCATTGTACCCAAGGTCCTAAAGCAAACAGTGACAAAAGAGAAACAACCAAGTTGTACAATATTATATGTCTGTAGTGGAAAAAATTTTTAAATTTTATATAGTAATTCCACATGAATTTATTGAGCACCTGTTATGTGTCAGGCATGGTTTCAGTGTTTGGAATATCATAGTGAATAACATAGCCAAGTCCCTGCCATCATGAGAGAGAGAGAGAGAGAGGTACATATGCACACATATGTATATATGTTTGTGTATATATATGTGTGCACGCACACACACACACACACACGGAGTTGGCTATAGATAAATATACCTGTGTATATGAGACAGGATAGTAAGAAGCTAGGAAAATTCCTTGGCAAGTGGAATAGGGAAACAGACAGATAGCTGAACACAACGGTCCAGCAATTTACAGCAAGGTGAAGATTGTCACCAGGGTAGAAAGCCCCCAGTGCCTGGCAAGTGCTCACAGTAACCTCTTCACCCCCGGCCTTTCCTCCCTGGAGATAACATCTAAGCCTCAGTTGTATTTCAGCTCCAGGCCCAGAAAAGCAGCAAAATCAGGTAAGTGACACCAGGACAAACTGCAATGACTTAAAGACTCCCTGCCTGCCCTGTCACTGGCCAGTCAGTGGAGACCATGACCCTGAAAGGGCACACCTGGAAAACATGGCAGCTTTCCAAGTACCACATGTTTTAGGTGATACCCCCCTTCCCAGACCCTGCAATCATGATGTAATTTCCAGGCTACTTACCACCTTGATGATTTTCTTCTAGAAGATTCCCTATTTGCCTCTATTTCTATTTTGTGTGTGTGAAAGACTATTTAAAATTAAACATTTTATTTTGAGATAATTGTAGGATCGTATGCAGTTGTAAGAAATACAGAGAGATCTAGTACTTGAACGAGTTTGCCCCAATGGTACCATCTTGCTAAACTATCGTACTATCACTCCGAGGACATTGGTGTTGATACAATGACAAAACAGAAGAGTTCTATCACCACAAGGATCCCTTCTGTTGTCCTTTGAGTGGCACACCCATTTCCCTCCTTACCCATAGTACCTAACCTCTGGCAACCACTAATCTGTTTGCCATTCCTACAGTTTTGTCATTTCAAAAATGTTATGTACATGGAATCATACAGTATGTAACCTTTTAGGATGGTCTTTTTTCTCCCAGCATCATTCCCTTGGGATTCCTCCAAGTTGTTCCATGTATCAGTAGTTTGCTCCATTTTGCTGAGCACTATTCTATGGTATGGATGTTCCATAGTTTCTTTAACCAGTCACCCTTAAAAGGACATCTCGGTTGTTTTCAGTTTGGGGCTATGAATAAAACTTCTATAAACATTCTTGTAGAAGTTCTTGTGTGCACATAAGTTTTCATTTTTCTGGGGAGAATGACCAGCAGTGTAAACTCTGAGTCATAGGGTAGTTGCATGTTTAATTTTTTTAATTTTTCAATTACAATTTATATTCAACATTATTTCTTAAAGGTTCTATTTATTTATTTATAGAGAAAGGGAAAAGGAGGGAGAAAGTAAGGGAGAGAAACATCAGTGTGTGGTTGCCCCCCATGCACCCCCTACTGGGGACCTGGCCCACAACCCAGACATGTGCCCTGACTGGGACTCGAACCAGCGACCCTTTGGTTCACAAGCTGGCACTCAGTCCACTGAGCCACACCAGCCAGGGTTACATTCAACATTATTTTATCTTAGTTTATGGTGTACAGCATTGTGGTTGAGCATTTATATAATTTACAAAGTGATCTCCCTCAATAAGTCTAGTACGCACCTGGCACCATACACAGATATTACAATATTACTGACTATATTCCCTGCACTGTACTTGACATACCCATGACTATTTTGGTACTACCAATTTGTACTTCTTAATTCCTTCACCTTTTTCACCCAGCCTTCCAATCCCTTCCCCTCTGGCAAACATCAGTTTGTTCTCTACATCTATGACTCTGTTTCTGTTTTGTTTGTTCTTTATAGTCCACATGTAAGTGAAATCATATGGTATATATCTTTCTCTGTCTGACTTATTCTTTTTGTCCGACTCCCAACTTTTTCTTTCTCAAGATTGTTGTGGCTCTTTCTGGTCTTTTGTGGTCTCATATATATTTTAGGATCATTTGTTCTAGTTGTGTGAAAAAAAATGCCATTGGTATTTTGATAAGGATTGCATTAAGTCTGTAGAATGCTTTGGGTAGTAGACACATTTTAATGATGTTAATTCTTCCTATCCATTGTATGTTTAATTTGTTTAAAAAAAAACTTCAAGTTGTTTTCCAGAGTGGCTATACCATCTCATTTTTCTACCAGCAGTGTATGACCAATCCAGTTTCTCTGCATCCTTATGAGTGTTTGGTATTGTCCCTATTTTTATTTTAGCCATTCTGAAAAGTGTGTAGTAATATCTCATTGTGGTTTTCATTTGCACTTTCCCAATGGGTAATGATGCTGAACATCCTTTCATGTGTTAATTTGCCATCTATATATCTTCTTACATGAACGTCTGTTCATATCTTGTGCCCTTTTTCTAATTAGAATGTTTGGGTTTGTATTGTTGAGTTTTGAGTACTTTCTCTATATTCTAGATACCAGTCCTTTTTCAGACATGTGGTTTGCGAATATTTTCACCCAGTCTGTAGTTTGTCTTTTCATCTTCTCAACAGGGTCTCTCGCAGACAGCAAAAGTTATTCATCTTGATGAGGCCCAATTTATTAACTTTTCCACTTATGGAATGTGCTTCGGATTCTAAGTTAAAAAACTTTGCCTAGCTCTAGGGCCCAAAGATTTTTCTCCTATTTTTCCCAAAAGTTTTATAGTTTCACATTTTACATTTAGAATCTACTTAGAGTTCATTTTTATGTAAGGTGTGAGGTTTAGGTAAAGGATCATTTCTTGCCTCTGGATGTTCAGTTGATCCAGCACCATTTGATGAAAAGGCTATTTTTCCTTCGTTGAATTGCTTTTGCTCCTTTGTCAAAAATCAGTTGGGCATATTTATATGGGTCTCTTTCTGGGTTCTATGTTCCATTGACCTATGTATTTACCCCCTTACCAATACCACACTGTCTTTATTGCCGAAATTATACAGCTAGGGGTGTCCAACCTGCAGACCATGGGCCACATGTGACTCTGGATGGCTACGAATGTGGCCCAACACAAAATCATAAATTTACTGAACACATGAGATTTTTTGTGATTATGTGGTGCAATGTATTTAATGTGTGGCCCAAGACAACTCTTCTTCTTCTAGTGTGGCCCAGAGACACCAAAAGGTTGGACACCTCTGCGAGCAGCCCTTAATATTGGGTAGAATGCATTCTTCTTTATTCTTCTTTTCTAAAATTGTTTCAGGTATAATAGAACCTGTGTTTTTACAGTTAAATTTCAGAATAAGCTTACCTATGTCTACAAAAAAAGCCTTGCTGGAATTTTAATAAGAATTACATATACCTATAGGTCAGTTTGGAAAGAATTAATATCTTTATTTTATTGAACTTTCCAATCTATGAACACAGTATTCCTGTTCATTTATTTAGATATTCTTTTATTTCTTTCATTAGATTTTTCTAATTTTCAGCATCTAGATCTTGTATATACTAAATTTATACACAAGTACTTAATTTTTTTAGAGTGAATATAAATGGCATGATGTTTTAAATTTCAGGTTCCACATGCTCATTGTTAGTATATAAAAATGCAACTTTGGGCATTGCACTTGTATCATTACATGACCTTGGTGAGCTCACTTACTAGTTCAGGAGTTTTTTGTTTTTGAAATTTTCCATGTAGATAATCAGGTAATCTGCAAATAGGGACAGTTTTGTTTCTTTTTTTCCCAATCTGTATGCCTTTTATTTCTTTTTGTCGCCTTATTGCCATGGCTAGAACTTACAGTTCCATGTTAAATAAGAGCAGTGAGAATGGGCATCCTTGCCTTGTTCCTATCTTAGAAGGAAAGCATTTAGTCTTTCACCATAAGTACGATGTTAGTTGTAGGTTTTTTGTAGATACTGTTTATCAAGTTAAGGAAGTTTCCCTCTATTTTTAGTTCGCTGAGAGTTTTTATTGTGAATGGATATTTTTAAAATACCTTTTTCTGCATCAATAGATATGATCATATGATTTTTCTTCTTTAGCCTATTGATATAGTAGATTATAATGATTGATTTTCAAATGTTGAAGTTACATATTTGGAATAAATTCTACTTGGTTGTGGTATAAATTTCTTTCATACTTTGCTGGATATTATTTGCTAATATATTATAGAGGATATTTGCATCTAGGTTCATGAGATATACTGACCTGTAGTTTTTATTTATTTATTTTTTGGTACTGCTTTTGCCTTGTTTTGGTATCAGAGTAATAGTAGCCTCATAAAATAATTTAGGAAATATTCTGTCCTCCCCTATTTTCTGGAAGAGATTGTGTGAAATTGGTGTTACTTCTTTAAATGTTTGATAGAATTCTCTAGTAAAACCATTTGGACCTGGAGATTTCTTTGTTAGGGCCTTTTAATTATAAGTTCATTTTTTTTTCTAATTGTTATAGGACTGTGAAGGTGGTGTATTTTATTTTGGTTGAGTTTTTTTATTGATTAATTTTTTTAGAGAACAAGAGCAAGGGAGAGAGAGACAGAAAGAAACATTGATTTGTTGTTCCACTTATTCATGCATTCATCCAGCCAGGGCCTATTTTGGTTGAGTTTTGGTAGTTTGTGGGTTTTGAGGAATTAGTCCACTTACATATTTGGACATATCTAAGACATCAAATTTGTGATACTGAAGTTGTTCATTGTATTACCTTATTATCCTTTTAATGGATGCAGGATCTGCAGTAATAGCCCATTTCATTCTTGACTCGGTGATTTGTGCCTTCTCTCTTTCTATCTTTGTCATTCCTGCTATTTATTCATGTTAATATAAATATTCAAGTCTGATGATGAGCCCATCAAAGATATTCATTTGTTACTGTATTTTTTATCTTCAGCCATTTGATCCCTTCTTACAGTTTCCATCTCTGTCAAAATTACCTATCTGATCTTGCATGTTGTCTATTTTCCATTAGCGGCTTTAACATAGTAATCATAATTATTTTAAATTTCTCTCTGATATTTCCAATAGCTGTGCCATATCTAAGTCTTGCTTTTGTCTCTTCAAACTGCTTTTCTTGCCTTTTGGCCTGCATGTCTTGTAATTTTTATGCTAAGTAAGATAAGCCAGGAGGTGAAAGACAAATACATATGATCTCACCTATAAGTGAAACTTACTCAACAAAACAAATGAGTGAGCAAAATAGAGCCAGAGACATGGAAATAAAGAACAAATTGACAGTGACCAGAGGGGAGGGGAAGGGATATAACAGGAAAAGAAGGGGAAGGGTCAAGAAACATGTGTAAAGGATACATGGAGAAGGACAGTGGGGTAGGGGGCAGGGCAAGGGAGAGTAAGGGGCAAAAATGGGGACAACTAATTGAACAACAATAATTAAAAAAAAAAAAAAGAAAGCCAAGCATTTTTTATGAGGCTGGAGGTACTGTGAAATAAGACTTTAGTATAGGAATTTATGTTAATCTAGCCAGTAACTGGGCTGTGTAGATGTTCGTTTTTCCTATGGACATCAGAAACTTAGAATTCCTCTAGTGATCTTTTTTACCTTTCTCCTCTTAGTTTTGGGGCTTCCCTTTGTGTTGTTCCTCAGACAAAGTGTGTCTCTGAAACTCTCCCTGCTGTAATCCACTGTTGTTATTCCTGGAGTTTTGGTAATGTGCAAATGGGGCTTTGAGGGAGTGGTCTCTAATATTCTAAGCCTCATTTTCAGAGGTGCAGCCTTCACCAGTGCTTCTGCTCCTCCTCCAGGAATAGAGCTCCCTCCCCAAATATCTTCCCTCAGATGGAGTGGGTGGATCCAGTAGTGTTCTCAGTGAACAGCCATAAGGCCTTTCTCCCTAAAGATTAAATCTTTATTATCTTAGGTGAGATAGGGATATGGGATGGGACTGGGTGGAATTCCCTTCCCTCAGCTGCAGTGTAGTTCACCAGTGCCCTCCGGCCATGACCTCCCCACTGCAGAATAAACCTTTCGCTCCTTAAAGGAGGTAGGTCGGAGTGGAATTCTCAGTGGTTCCTGAACCAGCATCCAAGCCTACACCATGAGTTTTCTCTGAATTTTCCCTGATCCTCCCTGTGAGACCCACATGTGGTTCTTGGAGGGGAAACCTGCAAAATGAAGGGAACCTCACTCCTGAAGAGCTTCATAAGCTTAATCAAGTCCACAGTCTTCAGCAATTTGTTAAATATTCCAGTTTGATTTTCCTATCCACTTCTATGGTGCCTGGTGACTTCTGTCCCTGGTAAGCAAGTTCTTAGGTCCCATGTCTCACAGAGAATGTCTCTCCAGATTTTGAAATAGCTGTTTGCTCTGCAAACTCAGTTATCTTTTTAATTTCCAGTCTGTCCAGATTTCTTTTTCTGGTGATAAGCATTGGGACAATCTCACAGCTCTCTACATCCCTGAGCTGAAACGGAAAGCTCTGTTCACCCACGATTAGGTAAACTGATCTACAAAAATGCCAATTTCATATGGTTCAACCTAATAGATTATGACATAGTTTCTGGATAGTATGCCTCGTATTGCTGCAGCCAGAGTCCAACCAGAGATTTCTTGAAAAGAATGCTATGGGTTTATTTTACACACAACTTATTGAGAGGGAGATGATCCCTCTATGACAGTAGTCCTCAAACTTAAGTATGCATCAGAATCACCAGGAAGAATTGTTAAAACATGGTTTGCTGAGCCCCCTCTCCAGAGTTTCTGATTCACTAGGTCTGGGGCAGGGCTGAAGAATTTTCAGTACTACCAAGTTCTGATTGGTGATGCTACTACTGCTCCTCTGAGGATCACACTCTAGGAACCATATGGCCTGTCCTGGAGGCCTGGGGCTGATCTACATGTCTTACTTATTCATCACTTTCAGGGTATATGGTCAGCCGTGAGGAGCAGCAATTAGGTTCTCAGCTGACTTCAGAGAAGTGTCAAGAGTAGTGTCAGGAATATGCTCTCCCTTGAATTCCCTCTTTTTGCAGAGTGAATCTAATTTAAAAAACAATGCTTTGGTTTTTTCCTTTTGCATTATTTTTTATTTATATTTTATTGTTGTGTTACTACAGGTGTCCTAATTATTACCCCTTTGCCCCCTTCATCCAGTACCCCCCACTTCCTCAGGCAATCCCCACACCATTGTTCATGTCCATGGATCACATGTATAAAATTTTTTGTCTACTCCATTTCCTATACTGTACTTTACATCCCCATGGCTCTTCTGTAACTACCTATTTGTACTTCTTAATCCCCTCACCTCTTCGCCCATTCCCCCACACCTCCTCCCATCTGGAAGCCACCAAAATGTTTTCCATATCCATGATTCTGTCTCTGTTCTTCTTGTTTGCTTAGTTTATTTCTTAGATTCAGTTGTTGATAGATATGTATATTTTGCCGTTTCATTGTTCATACTTTTGATCTTTTTTTCTTAAATAAGTCCCTTTAATGTTTCATATAATAATGATATGGTGACGATGAACTCCTTTTGTTTTTTCTTGTCTGGGAAGCTCTTTATCTGCCCTTTGATTCTAAATGATAGCTTTGCGCCTAGGGCCATACCACCCTGAATGCACCTGAGCTTGTCTAAATGATAGTTTTGCTGGGTAGAGCAATCTTGGTTGTAGGTCCCTGCTTTTCATGACTTGGAGTATTTCTTGTCAATTGCTTCTAGCCTGCAAAGTTTCTTTTGAGAAATCAGCTGATAGTTTTATGGGAACTCCCCTGCAGGTAACTAACTTCTTTTGTCTTGCTGCTTTTAAGATTCTCTCTTTATATTTAACCTTTGGACTTTTAATTATGATGTGTCTTGGAGTGGGACTCTCTGTGCTTCCTGGACTTGCATATCTATTTCCTTCACCAAATTAAGGAAGTTTTCTTTCACTATTTTTTCAGCTAGATTTCCCATTTCTTGCTCTTCTCCTTCTGGCATCCCTATGAGGCAAATGTTGGAATGTTTGAAGTTGTCCCAGAAACTATTTATACTATTCTCATTTTTTTGGATTCTTTTTTCTTCTTGTTCTGATTGGTTGCTTTTTGCTCCCCTTTGTTACAAATCATTGGTTCGATTCTCGGCTTCATCCACTCTACTATTGTTTCCCTGTAAATTGTTCTTTATTTCAGTTGGCATATCTTTCATTTCTGAGTGGATCTTTTTTATGCTGTTAAGGTCCTTTCTAAGTTCCTTGAGCATCCTTATGACTAGTGTTTTGAACTCCACATCTGATAGATTGCTTATCTCCTTTTTGTTTAGCTCTTTTTCTGGAGTTTGATATGTTCTTTCATTTGGGCCAAGTTTCTTTATCTCCTCATTTTGGCATCCTCCCTGTGTTTGTTTCTATGTATTAGGTAGAGCTGCTTTGACTCTGTGCCTTGGTAGTGTGGTCTAATGTAGTAGATGTATTCTAGGGTCCAGTGGCATGACCTCCTCTATCACCAAGCTGGGTACTCAAAGTGTGCCCTTTGTGTGGGCTGAGTACACCCTCCTCTTGTAGTTGAGCCTTGGTTGCTCTTGGCAGATCAATGGGAGGGATTTATTTACCCAAGCCAGTCAGCTGCAAGGATTGGCTGTGACCACTGACCACCACTCTCCCCTCTGTGGAGGATCAGCTGTGCAGGGACAAGTTGGTGGTGCTCCTTTGTGGTCTGTAGCTGTCCACTGGGCATGTTGGCCCTGGAGTTCCCAGGCATTGCAGGCCAAGGTCAGCCCCCACCTGTGTTTTGCCCAGGGCCACCCTGCCTGAGCTATAAAGCAATCTGAGACGGCTGTTAGTTGTGCTGGGCTTGGAAATTCCCAGGTGAAGCTGTGAATATAGGAAGTTGTGAAGCAAGAGCTAAGACTGGCCATTCATATGGAAAAGCAGCTTGGGTGGGCCCATAAGTTGGGTGGGGCAGAGTCTCTGGGTATCTCCAAGGCAGGTAAAACAGTGTTAGTAAGGTTGATGGAGTCTCTGATATGGCACAAGCTGGCCGGCTCAGTCTGGATGGATGTGGTTTCTTTAATTCTGTAGTTGTCAGACGTCCATTCAAACTGACTTCTGATGGCTCTAAGTGATTGTTGTTCTATATTTTAGTTGTAATTTTGATGTGGTTGTGCGAAGAGGCAAGTCATGTCTGCCCATGCTGTCATCTTGACTGGAAGTCCCAGTGCTTTATGTCTTAAAACACAGTTAGTCATAGTTTTCTAATAGTGGATGACAACCTTAGAGATAACAGTATACAGACCATGTGAACTTATTTTAAGACCCATGGTGATATAAGCACTCTCTTTAGGGTCTGGGTATTGAGTGGGACTCAAGTACAAGTCAAGTGTCTCTGAGGCTGTCTTTATAACTGTTTTCTTATGTCTTGAATCCTCCGTAATGTTAGTTTTGTGCACAGAGTTTTAACAAAGGTAAAAATAGGCTGCTGAAATTTATAGAATTCCAATTGGCATCAATCATAATTACCTATTCATCTATTCACTCAACAAACACATATCAAGTGCTTACTATGCACCTGGCAATGTTTTAGATGCTGGGGATACAGCAGCAAAGAAGATAAAGTCACTAACTTCCTGGTGGTTTCATTCTAGGGAGGGGAAACAGAAAACAGATGTGTGTGTGTGTGTGTATGAATGGAACAGGGTATGAGTGCAGGGTATCTGTGGGAGGGCTGAGGCTAAAGTTGGCTCTTTTATCTAGTGGGTTACAGATAGCCTCTCTGATGAGGTGACACTTGAACAGTGACTAGCCAGAAGTAAGAGATTCAGATCTGACCCCCGCTGAGGTTTAGGCAAATACAGTCTTGGGGACAGATAGGCAGCTAGTCACTTTTGTATACTAATGTTAATTCAACTATGTTTACAATCAAGTGAGAATTATTCTTGCTAAGAGTCTCAGTTAATTCACATGCACATTGTACTGGTAGGAATTATCTGAAGGATAAATCAGAAGTGAGCTGTAATTGAACAACAATAAAATAATTTTTTAAAAAAGAAATGAGAACATAGATTTATGCCCAAACATGTTCATCACAGGTTTGTGGCATAAAAAATTGGAGTTAACCAAAATGTCCTTCTTTCTCTGACCTCCCCCTCCCAAGGCTCCATGGGGCACCTGTCCTTTGCAGTTCCAAAGCCCATGGACTTCTCTCTGTACTCATGTTCTTGTACTATGGAAGATTTGCCAGCTTACCTGTCTACTTCTCCCCATTTCAGCTCCTTGAACACAGGGGCATGTTGCATTCAGCGCATGGTATCCAGCACATCATAAGAAACATGTTCAAGAAAATATTAAATGTTCTCTGGCATATCTGTAGACAGAATATTATTCAGCCATTACAAATCATGTTTTGAAAAAAAAAA
>PVKM010009237.1:22179-37401 GCA_004027735.1 Carollia perspicillata | reverse complement strand
CCCACCGACTATATAAATCCTCAGAACAAAGGATGTGGGACTCTTGCTCCTGCTAACCCTGCTCTTGCTATCCTTGCTCTTGTCTTTCTCCCCTACCTTGGCAAGGCTTGTTCTTCCATGAGAACTTGTCACCAATAAACCCTACCTCCATGCTAATAGGCCTCCTCATCTGTAATTCTTTGCTGTCAGTGAGAAGAACAGAGTTTCTGGGAGATTCTCCTGTAACAGTAAGACCAACATAGATGTAGAAAAATAATTCTTCATCGCTATTATAAATCAATGAGATTAGGGGTTGCTGTTACTTAGCTCACTGTGACAACAGTCTGCTGATAGTTTTCAACCAGTTTTTCTCTGTGATTTTACTGGGTGGTTCTTCTCTTCTATAGCTAGCATATTCACCCCCCAAATACAACAGACCTTAATCAGTGTCTCTCAAATTGCGGTCAGTAAATTTTCAGAGTGCCATTTATTATTAAACTTTCAATCCAGAGTTAGCCATTATTCTTTTCATAGTACCTGTTAAACATTCATATTATTGAGTTCCACCTACACTTTGAAAATGTCTGGGGTAGGGCACAGAAGTAGGCATTTTAACAAGCTTCCGAGTTGATTCCCAATGATTGCTACAACTGATACTCTTTCTGTAGATAAGTTCTGATACTAACAGACCATTTTAGTTGATATAGTTTTTTACTTTTTCTAGCGTTCAAATGCTTTAATACTTAAAATTTGATAAGATGTTTTTCATGTTGAATACATACTTTCTTAGCCACAGATTTTCCAGGCAGGGAAAAACCCCAGTGGGTTTTCAATGAATGCTTGTAGAAAGACACAGATGCTGAAAAGGAAATACATTGCAGAAATAGATGATTCAGAGCTGGCCTTGGGGGAAAAGGGGAAGGTGAGGACCCGAGCTGAGGAAGTCTTAAAAGGCAGTAGTGTTATTGTAGTTAGTTCCTTAGGTTCTGAGAAAAGAGAAGGGAGAAAGGAGATGAAGCCTGATTAAGTCGGGAACCAACAGCTTCCCAGACACCTAGGAATAGCTGCTCTGCACCAAACAGGCACTGATCCCCAAGTAGGGGGTGGATTTCCAACTCCCCAGGGAAAAGACATTCAGTTCTTATGGATTAACGGGGAGAGAAACAGTAAGGAGGGAATACTTTGCTAGATGCACGGGCAGTAGAAGCCATTCGAGGAAGCAAAACTATGTGGCATGTGCAGTAGGGGCCAAAATGGTGACCGTAAAGGGGGAGGGGACTAGCCTGGGAAAATCTGGGGAAATGATCGGATTGTATAAGGGCACTGACATAGAAAGATCCAGGAAGGAGATGGGTATGTGGAGGGCCCAGACACAGGCATGCAAAAAGCCAGGGAAGAGATTGGATAGTTTAAAAGAAAGCCTATTCTCTCTCAAGCCCAAGAAAATAAAAGCAAAGATTAACAAATGCCTGAGTCTCTCTCTCTCTCTTTTTTTTTAAGATTTTTAAAATTTATCTTTAAAGGGAAAGGAAGGAGAGAGGGAGAGAAATATCAATGTATGGTTGCTTCTGGTGAGCCCCCTGCTGGGAACTGGCCTGTAACCAGGCATGTGCCCTGACTGGGAATTGAACTGTGGTTGTTTGGTTCACAGGCCCGAGCTCAATCTACTGAGCTACACCAGCCAGGGCAGTGAGGCTCTCTTTAACAGCCCTGAAAGCCAGAGCACAGTACCAATTACGGCCCAAGCATCATTATGCATTGGTGGCGGATGTGCAGGTGGGGGAATGAAATACCAAGGTGTTCTGCATCTCTGGGCTCTGGACCTGGTGAAGACAAGAGTGGACATGTGGCCCCGGAAGTTGGACTTCTTGAGCTTCAAGATGGAGACAAGGTACCTGGTTGTGGATGAGACATCGCCCAAGCCCTTCCTTTGTTTTTAGTCCAACAGATCTAGCCACTATAGCTCAAATTCTCCTATGTTTTGTGTCCATGAAATGCATTTCCCTTGACACCCTGGAAGAATTCTATTCCCTCTACAACAGTACTTTGACAAAGATAACATTTTGCAAACTTGATAAATTTGTCTAAGGCCACTACCTGATTAGCATTGACAACCAATCAGGCCTCTGACAAGTATGCCATTACTTTGCACTAACAGCACTAAGAGAATCGGAACTAAATTATCCAAAAGAACAGCTGTGAATTTTTCTGAAGGACCTCAAAATTAACAGAATTTAACATTTAATATTTATTCAAGAGATAGTTTGATAATACCGTGTCTCATGTCTACTCTAACAATTTTGGATTATGACTCCACTTTAAATATGAACTTATATTTAGGCAGTATATATAGACATATTTTTTTAAATAGAACCAAATTTACACCTCAGTTTTTATTGAATTCCCAAAAGATGGTTAAATCTTTCTACACACTTGTTTCAGGATTCATAACTGCATTAATGTTATATCTCTCTCAACATTTACACAAGGTCTTACTGTGCTCTGCCATCACAAGGCAGCTGGGAAACATCATTCAATGTGTAAAAACGTTATTAAGTCGCATCTCGGTTGTATGCAGGTGGAACAGGGTTGTGAAAGCACAGGACTTGACCTAAGACTTTAGCATACGGCCTATTTCCTTTTTGATAAACAAGCTTAAACCTAAAGAGATTAATTCAACCTATTCCACTGTGGCCTGCAGCCTTGAAAGTGTACAGTAGATGCCAAAGGCTTCACGATCAGATAAAAACATGTTCCTGTTATTTTCTGGAGCAATAGAGTGGCAATGCTATTTGTAAGAAAATCCCTGACCTACTTGAATGCTTACCTTTTTATCCCACTGAGAGCATTATGCAGCCTGGAGAACTGGATAAGCTGAGGCCAGCAGGAAGTAATTTGGTTTCACAGCTTTATATCATGTAACAGACTTTGAAGGCTTGGAAAAAAAAACAGGAAGCTGCATTAGAATAGTATAATTAACCCCACAATGAAAATACTAAAAAGAGATAAAAGAAATCAGAGGATTTACAGAACCAAAATATGCCAAGTATGTGGGAGAATGAGGGAATCTTGGCTAAGAAATGTGGTTGGAAATTTAATTGACTGGATTGACTTCACTCAGTGGGGATTAGGAGAAAAGAAGCTAAAACATTTAAAAGGGATATTGTCTTAGCTCCGCTGATATAACAAACTGTCGGAGAATGGGTGGCTTATACACAACAAAAATTACTTCTCACAGTTCTGGAGGCTGGAGTCTGAGATCAATCGGTGTGTCAGCACGGCTGGATTACGGTGAGGAGCCTCTTCCAGGTCGCAGGCTGCCAGCTTTGTCCTCCCATTGCAGAGGCGGAGACCAGGAGAAGTTCTCTGGTAGTTCCGACAAGGCCGCTGATCTTATTGAGGAAGACTCCAACCTTAGGACATCATCTGAGCCTTATTACTTCCCAAGGTTCCACCTAATACCATCACATTGGGACAAGGGTTGTAGCGTTTACGTTGTGGAGAGACACAAACATTCAGTTCATAACACGGGAAACAGAGAATGCTCACGAGGAATAAAAATTAGCTAAATCATTACAAAAGAGGGTTTGAGTATTTTAAATTGAAATAATAATTTAATTGTGAAAGCAAGTCACGATTAAATTAGTAGAAACCAAATGGCACATTCTGCATTTAACCAAAATTACAACTTATCTGTTACAATTCCAGTATCAACAATCAGATGTAGACATGTTAGTCTTCAATCTTTATCAAACAGCAATTCACTCATTTTTGTCAACTTCAGACGCTTTCTTCTTTCTTTTCTTCTTCTGTTTTTCTATTTTTCTTTTTAGATTTGAGAGTTGTTTTGACTGATAGTGAAACTTACAATGTAATTTTCTTATAATATGAAAATAAAAGCTACTGTTCTTTTAAATTAATAAGCTAAAATTGCAATTCCCTTTCTATGTGTGTTTAATTATATGTTACAATTCTACCATAGAAGACAGTGTACTTTCAAACAGAATTTTAAAACTTACAAAATAAGAAGTCCATACTATTTCTTGCTAAAAATAAATGTTTATAATCATGGTTTTCCTGATTCAGGGCAATTCCTTTATTTAACCTCATCTATTATTGTGGCAATTACTAATTTTTTAACTGGTAAGACCTTATAATGAATTAGTTAATTGCTAATTTGATTTCTTCTAAAAGAAATGAAGCATCCACACACAATCAATCTTCTGAGGTAAGCATGGGATGAATGCCTTTTTTCAGAAATCAAGAGAGCATATCCTCCTCCAAAATTTCTGGTGAAGGATGTAAGACTCTTTAATAGAATTGGAAAGCTTGGCTAATTGCCATTGCTTGCATGAGTCTGTCATGTGTCTGCTTAGTAGGACAAAGCTGTATCAATGAGTTTGCAGAAAACATTCAACATTCAGTTTACGTGTGTTTCCTGATATAATTTGCATTAATTATAATGATCATTGTTTAGAGTAGTAATATAATAATAGTAGTAAATGTTTATTAAAGACATTTCATGCTGAATTTCATGCACATTATCTCCTTCATTCTTACATTACCCAATCTACTAGCTGTTCTCAATTGAGACAAAAAACACTGTAGAGAGGGGATGCAGGATCATGCCACACTACAGCCAGGGTCACACAGGACAGAGGTAGGAGCACCACCAAGCAGTCTATCTGAATCCAAAACTGGTTTCCTTCAGCACTTCGAATTTCTTACAATATTTGTCTCTTCCTGTAAAATTATGCTACTTGTTCAAAGGTTTGAAAATGTGCATCATAATGTCATTTTTTTAAAAAAAAACTGACATCATAATGTCAGTTTTAGGCAAGAATCTCAAAAGAAATTTTCTCTCCTGCTTTTACGAATCACTGCATTTTACTGGAATAGATGCAGATAAAGGATACACCAAATTGAGTGTTGAATTAGAGTGGTCTGTTAAAATAATAAATTCTATTTCTTTTGTTAATGCATTTTGCTAAAGTGAAGACCATCCTAACAATACTAATAAGCATATATATTTAGTGATAGCTATGCATTTCTCATTAAAATTTCACACTGACCTATATAATATGATGTACATACTGCAGGGAAAAGTCTGTTAGATGTCTGAGTGCATGTGTTAATTAAGTTATTGAATACACTAGTTTGAGTTTGAAGAGAAAGGACAGACTGGAGATATCTATGTGGTACACTATAAAGAAACAATACTTAAGCTCTTGAGACTGGATCAGATCATGAGAAATTACTACAGGTGAAAAGGAGAAGGGGGAGAGAATTAGTTTGAGAGCACTGTGATTTTAAAATATAAGGGAGAGGAGAGAAAAAAAAACTGTAAAGGAGACTGCAGTGGTGAGCAATGAAAGAAAGAGGAAACTCATTGAATTGTGGAAGCCTGGACGTGAAGACAGTTTTGTCAAAGAGGAGCATTGAGTTAGCCAAACCGCGGGGATGAGGAAACAGCCTTCAAACAGCATCCTCACTTTTGATACAAACTGGAAACACAGCAGGTTCTCAACAACACCCTCAGCAATAATAATTCACTAAAAGGATTCACAGAACTCATGGTCATGGTTTATGACAAGGAAGGCATAAATGAAATTAGCCAAGAGAAGAAATGTGTTGGGCCATGTCCGGGAGGGTTCCACATGTGATTTCCATTGTTACTGGGCACATTGCTCGTCTGGCATTGATGGATAACACCCAGAGAGTATTCCCCACTAAGGAAGCTCTCCAAGAGTCAGGGTCCAATACTTTCTTTTTGTGGAATCATTGTGGAAGTGACTTACAAATTGCCATGTGGTTGAACTCAAGTCTCCAGCCTCTCATTCCCTGGCAATGGAGCTCATATCATGGGTCCACTATACATCACCTTATTAACATACATTGTCAGATGTGGTCCTGGAGGCCCACCAAGAATAATACAGACAGTCTCATCACTCAGGAAATTCTAGGAGTTTAGAGTTTATTTTCCAGGAGAAGGCACCAAGCCCAGACTTTTCTTTAGGCAAGGCCAAATTCTTTTTCCCTACACACGGATTGAATGATTATACCAAATGCTGCTGAAAGATCACATAACTATTGAAAAAGAATAACATTTGTGGACGCTGACAGTAATAGCACCTAGATAACAAATGTTGATAATGCATTCGAGAAAGGGGAAAACTTCAGGAGCAACCTTTCTGAGTATGTAAGAGCAGATGAAATCTAAATCACAGGCAGAAAGATTGGCTATCTGATTGTTCACCCAAGGCAAAGGACAGTGAGCAGCTGCAGATACTGAAAGATGGATTGTTGAGGCAGAAGTAGTTAGAAATTCTTTGCTGATGACTGCAATCTTTGTCACTGAAATATGAAGCAAAGTCATCAGATAAGAATGAGAATGTGAGAGGAGGTATTGAAATTTAATAAAAAAGGGAGAAAGTATGAAAAATTAGATTTAAAGAATATAGTAGTAAGGGTTCACTTGAAGTTAATCATCATGCATTTAAATGCTTCTGGTCATCGTGGCTTTTAGGTTTTCCTCCAGCCAAAGTCACATACATGATGTGGGTGTAGAATAGGCAAAGAGAGTGTTTACTAGAATTGTGTTTTTGTGAAGTGTCCAAGTGTTGCATCATTTGGCCTGCTGTCTCTCCTACCCCAGATCTGTCATTTACATTTCACATGCTTACTGTGGATCTAGAGAGTTGGGCCCCTAGAGATGGTATCATCAGGGCACGCTGTGCAACTGACTTTAAACTGAAGCTCAACCAACGAGAGGCTCTGATAGGATATTTAGAACTAGGATAAAAAATGTTCAGGGTATTACTTTCTATCCCTCTCCTCTCTGGAATGTCTTTCGTGATAGTAGCAGTGTTTATGAGGGTTCTAATTCTCAGTAGAACAGCTACACTCATTGCTTTTTTTGCTCTGTCTGAAGTCTTAATGTCTTTTTGCAATTCGTAGGCCCCAGCAGCCTCAAATTCCTAAGCTGGTTCTGTTAACACTTCTGATGCCTGTAAATACGCCTTCCATGAAGATTCTTGAACTATGTGAGTTGGAGTCTATTTCCCTCAAGTGCTCATATTTCATATGAGTATGACAAAGCAAAGGCCTTTACTGTATCCGAAGAGGAGGTTATAATAACTGTCTATGGAATATATTAAGTGAATATTTATTATATCTTTATTATAATTGCAGATTTTGAATCTCAAAAGAATTTGAAACAAGACCTTAGTATTCTAATACTTTACAAATGAGGAAATTAGAGCTCATATGGTTTGGTTTGTTTCTCAGTTGATTTTTGTTGTTGTTTGTTTTTTGCAGATTTTTTATTTGATAAAGTTCTTAGACTAAGTAAATGAAGGTGTGCATTTTTTCCCCTTAAGGATCCCTTGCTTCCTCATCAAAAGACAGAGATATATTACCTTAGTTATAACTGTGGGGTAATTCAATATCCATGACAAACACCCACCAGGTAATAAAGAAGAGTTCAGCATTGATTTGGTTTACTTTGGACCCCTTTGAAATAATAGGTTTTCACAGTATTTGTGTGTGTGCTTTATTTTCAGTTGAGAGCAAGCGGGATGACACTTCTCATGGTGGTTATTCATGTCTTTATTTTAGATATAAAAGCATTAAGGGCACATATAAAGTCATTAATAAGTCATTAATGCATGGATTGCTTTGACATTTTTGACTAACTACCAAAAATACTATGAAGATTCAATCCATATCTCTCAATTTTTGTGTGATTTTTTTTTCTGAGTATCAAGCACTTAAGAAAACATAAGTTTATACAATGTTTGCAACACAAAGCCTAGTCCCTGGGTCTTTTATTGGGTTTTGAGAGTTTCGAGTGTTGTTTCTTATTTAAAAAATGTTGGGACCGAGCTAACTCTATAGCTTTTATTCATTGAATGTTTACTTCTCAGGTTCCAGGTAACCAATTGAATTGTCAGAGAAATTAATTTTATGTGCCCAGTGCTTCTTTATTGCAAATAAAAGACAGTATTCGAGCCAACAAAAATAAATAAATATTGCCTGGTGATGTCTAGCTACTGACTACTTCTCACTTAGTGGTCACATTACATCCTACAAAACTAAATAAATACATAAGCACGTTTACCTATTACTGTATTGCTTCTATCCATTGCTGTTTCACTGTGCAAAACACTGAAATGAATGGGTGTTAGTGGAACACAAAATGTAAATGAGGCTAATTTGAAATGAGGAGAGACCAAAATGTGGAGAGTTAATTGCTTTGTTTATGTAGGGTGATTGGAATAGAAAACTTTTGTTTAAAGGTATACCAGAGCTAGGAACTGTTATGTGATCTTTTTTTTTTAAGCCTGTACACTGGAGTTTTAGTAGAAGTAGAGTGAAGTGGGGGCTTTAAAGAGCTCTCTGACTTGCGGCTTAAACACAAAGGACAGGCAATGTGGATACTATCCTCGAAAAGTCATCATAGTTCATGGTATGGGTTTCAAATTTGGAAGCCCTATGTTGTTATATTCTTATTTATTCAGAGTTGTTGTTACAGAACAGTCACATACACATACAGGGGCCCGGACTCCAGAGGATGGTATACTAATACTGTCCAGACCACCTACTGGGCTCGTGTGTCCGCTGCCTATTGGAAAGATATCTCTCAATGCCAGAGATTTGTGAAAAGGAAAGGAAAGGTTTATTTAAGTCTATACAGACTTAAAGTAGTGACCCAATGTCCCCATTAAACTATCAAAGTCCTTCAGGATAACTACTGACGCCCACAGTGCTTCCTTCTCCCCCTGCCCTTATCTGGGCTACCATAATCAGGAAAAGCAGCACACATCTGCGTTTCTGGGTCGCTGGCACTGTCAGCTGTGTTGCTGTCCAAGCAAAGCCTCTTACTTTCCTCCACCAAAGCTGTGGGGGCCTGCAGTCTCGCCAAGCCTCGTGGATCTGTTCCTTGCAAAACTGCGAGGGGATCTGCACCCTTGCTAAGACCCCATGGTCTGCCCCCCTCCAAAACTGCAAGGGGATCTGTACTCTTCCAAGTCTGAGTGGTTCTCCCTACAATGGCTGCCACGTCTGGGGTTAAATATCCATGCCAGTCTTCTTTCGCAGCCCCATTTCCGACTCCTCCCACATTCGGCTACACCTGCCAGCATCCCTGTATTATCCCAAGTTTACTGGGCTGCCATCGTGAGTCTGGGCAGATCTGGACCAATATCCTGTAACCAATCTTCTTCCAGCTCCCACGCAGGCGCTGTAACCAAGGGGAGTTGCCTCCCAGTTCTGTCTTGTGTGGAAGTCATGCCCTTCTCCCTGGCTCAGAGCATGGCCACAGCTATTTAACATATCTATGAAACCAGTTAAAGGCTGTAGATATGTCAAAGGACCATGCCAGAGGTTATCTGCAAAGCTGTTGCTATGCAAAACAGCTCTCAATGGCCCTGCTCCATTTGTCCCTTCCCCCAACTCACACCTGTGGGGGGGGGGAGGGGGGAGCACATTTTAATATTTCTTGGACACCTTGAGTTCTGGGCCCCATTCCAAATCCGGGCTCCCCTCTCTTGGCTGCACCCTGTATCACCTGGAGTTCTGGACCCTGTTACAAACCCTTCTTTGGGAGGGGCCTTGGCTGCACCCTGTTACAGCACTTGTGCACAGAGGAAGGCCGGGTGGGAACACAGCAAGGTGGCCACCTGCAAGACAAAAAGAACTTCAGAACAAACCAAACTGACTGACTTTATGATTTGTGGCTTCCAGCTTCAAGTACTGTGAAAAATACATTTCTGTAGTTTCAGCCCCAGATTGTGCTATTTTGCTATAACAGCTCTAGCAAATTTGTACATATAGTAACTATTACAAAATGAATTAATTATATAAACATGAAATGGGCCAGATTCTGTGTTATCTGACCAGTACTTTGCTCCATAAGAGAAATGTACACAGGTAGCAACACAGTAAGTAGAAAACAGTCTCTTAGTTACATAGTTAAATTACTAAGATTTTCACAGTAGGAGAGTCCAGTTTAGGATTCAAAAACCCAGTTCCAATAGCTGATGCAAGTCAGTAGTAATCTCTGGAGAAATGAAGATATTAAAGACCTCGGACAGATTTTTTTTTTCTTTTATTGAATGTACTCGAACAACTACAGTCATCTTGATATAGCTTTGGCTTTTCATTTAGTATGTGTGTTCTTGTGGGTCTGAGTTTAGACATGTGTGAAAATGAGCTTTCGTAGACCCCCCAATACATTTAACAGGCACAATAATAAGAAGAAATCTCTGTTATCTTCCTATTTTCTAGTGTATTTCTTCTTATGTATCAACATTTACTATGGGCTTAGTTTTGTCCAGTAACTAATGCTCAGTGGTAACAGTAACAACATAGGCCTTTTTTATATTCCTGCTCTTTTATCCTAAACGTATAGATTTACCCTGAAATGATTCTCATGTGATTCATTTTATTTTTCCAGGCATAAAAATCAGGCAAATATTAATAACAAAAGACTTCTTAATGGGATGTATGTAGTTTCACAATCAAACACTCTTTGACTAGGCGATCCCATGTGCACTCCATTGTTTGAGATTATATCACATGACAAGCGTGGGCTGAAGGATTTACAGCTTCTTTAGAGGAGGATAAGGGGAAGACTGTGGTACAGGGCTTCGGATAGCCAATGGACAGACTGGGTCAGCCAACCCAAGAAGTAAATTAAAGTAGCTTGTGGAAACCTGTCCTAGTAGGTGTAATCTCCCTGACACGGATGTCCCGGCTAATAGGACCCGACGCCTAAGGTAAACTCTCTCATCAAATTGTTCTCTCTGGATGCAACTTTTTTTGACATTGTTCACTTCTAATAAGCTCTCCCCACCTTTTAAACTTAAGACTTTCTATCTTTTAATACATAAAATATGTTTAGTTTAAGTATAATATTACTGGTGTAAGAAGTTATTCTGCTTTGTTAAATTTGCGGTCAGTTATCAATACTGAGACTATGTGTCCATGAGGAGGCTGCCATAAAACTCTCGCTCTAAGCTTGATGAATGCCTATATACTGCCCTAGCCGGGGGGTGGGGGGGGAGGGAGGCAGGGTGGCTCATTGGTTGGAACATCATCCCATACACCCAACATTTGCAGGTTTGATCTCTGGTCAGGGTACATGCAGGAGGCAGCCTCTAAATGTCTCTCTCTCTCCCCCCCTTCCTCTCTCTTTATAAAAAAGAAAAAAGAAGAAAAAAGACTCCCTAGACACTGTGATGTGTCTAACAATTTACCTATTTGCAATCTATCTAACAAGTGAACCTGACACAGTTTTGAGGATGCTGCAGAGTATACAAAATTCCTGGGTCAGAGATGGAGGGCAATTTATTTCTGACAGCAAAGCAGTAACCAGTGTATCAGCACTTTTTGCACTGGTTCCTCAAACAATTTCAACTGAGTGACCAGGGGACACCTGAACATGCCAGGTTTGTTTTAGAGAAGAATGCTGACAGAGTGGACTGGAATATTTCATAACGGTCAGTAAGCATGCCTACCTTTTGCTCTGGAGGGAGTCACTGTACCCTCGGATGTTATTTGCAATACAAACATCTACAAAAAGATTGTCCAGGTCAAAGGACAGTTAGACACTGTCCTAAGCTTTATGAGTACGTGACGGTTAGTTACATACTCATAAAGCTTGTGGAAATGTAGGAGACTAGTGGATAAATGTGTCTCGATATAAGAGATGATCCCTTCTGAACTAGACATTGTAAAGGGGTTGCTGAGAAGTGCCAATCAATTAAGAGAAGAGACTCTTACATTATCAGGGCCGAATTAAATAAATATATTGTTCTTAAATTATATGAGTATATTGTTTACACTTTTAAGAGCAGAAGGAAAGTGTCTTTTTAGTAAAGGAAAAGAAATTAACACAATTTACACAGTTTCTAAAGGCAGTTATTTATTTTCCCATAACGCCATCCTTAATTTAATGTACAACCATTATTTTGTACATAGAATGATTTGCACCTGTTATTTTACAGTCTGATGAAATGACATGCTAAATGTAACTTTATTTAAAAGTTATAAAAGCAAAATATTACAGTTCCTTCGACAGATATATCTCAATTAAATGCTCTCTTTGAAGAAAAACTTCTTCAATTAACTTACATTTTTGAATGATAGTTCAATTTATGAAGCAAAACTACTTGGGTAAAAGGGCAAGTCTTCACATAGGATAGATAGAACCGGGTATTCCCATTGCACTAGTCAATAAGGATTGAACTACTGCCAATCAAGAACTGTAACGACTCTGCAATTTTTTCTTGCCTAGTACATAATATTTAGGCTGTAGTAGCTTCATAGGCGGTGGCAAAAGATACGAGCCTCTGGTATCAGAGACAAAGGACTCCGTTCATCGTGGCACAACAGGCAGTGGGCACTTCCTGTGGGAACTGCTTCCTTCTGCCAACCTGCACCAGAAAGCATTAACTCAACAGGCCAAGGTTTCTCAAACCCTGCATGTTCCCAAGAAGAAAAAAAACATTTTCATCATTCTTGGTGGCCTGCTGGGAACTGAGCTCTTGGAATGCCCTGTCTGATAAGTATTTCTGTATGCTTGAGGTCTTGGGCTATGTTCAAGTGTAAGTTTGTCCAGATAGTTTATGCTCAGCATCATGGTTTATGGTGAACACCTGCTTTTTCTCCAAGGGCCTGGAGCTGGAGTAACAGAGGGCAGCCACTCGGGCACTATACGCTGCCACGACTAAACCCCAGCCAGAACTGCACATCCAAGCTTAGAAGAGTTAAGTGCATGGTCACACAGCATTGCTAGAGGAAATAAGTGTGTCTTTGCAATTGTACTGGGAAGGGAGGGCCTGGTGTCCTCCAGATTTTGTGCCTGGAAGCTTGTTCCTGGTTCCCTCCAGACTGTCCCGTGTGCCCCTTTTGTCTATTATACCCTAGATCCATTGACTATATAATAAACTATAACCATAAATGTTTAACAGTCTTGTGAGTCTTGTGAGTCCTCCTGGCAAATCATCAAGGTTGAGGGTGGCCTAGGTGACTCCCGACATACCTCCTCTCCTACAGTTGTCATGCAGAAAGCCCGAGTCATGTTGCACACACAGTGAGTCTGTCACAGTTAAGGAATATTGAGTTTAAGAAACCAGAATCATTTAAAGGGGCTAAAGTAATTCTGTCCAACCATCGCCCTGAAGCAATGTTTCCTTTTATTACCTTGTTCAGGAAACAGATCTTCCCCCTGTCTTTGATGGAGACACTACTCCTATTTCCAAGGCTCTTTCCTATTCAAAAGTCTTAGAAAATACTCTGGAAGTAAGCTGTTAGAGTCTATGACAAACACACCATAAGGTGACCATTATCCCCGCCTCTTGAGCTGTACAGGGTGTATGACTTTCTCCTAACCAATATAATGTGGCAAAGGTGATGGATTGTCACCCCCTTTGTTGGGTGAAAATCTATACAACACAAACATGATGTCTGTGTTATGTATTATACATTGTATATTATTTATTACATGACTTAATTTGTTTATATAACATACCTATCATACATGATTACACTTAGACATAATGCATCATATGATGGGTTATTATAGTACACATTATATTATGTGCTATATGTTATATGATTATATATATATATGACTCTATCTTGATGGCATGTTCCTGAGAAAAAACTTTTCTCTGGCTGTGAAGAAGCAAACTGCCATGTTACGGATGCCCTATGGAGAGACCATATGGCAAGTACCCATCAATGTCCTCTGGGTCAGGAAGAGAACCTTCAACCTATACCCAGTAAGACGCTGGAAGCCCTCCTTCAAACATATACAAGAAAATGAAATCGGACACCAGCCCGAATGAGCTGGGGGGCAGTCACCCCTAAGTAAACCTTACAGAGAGCAGTCTGGCCAACTCGGACAGCGGCTTCTTGCAGAGCTGAGCAGAAGGCTCGGCTGAGCTGTGCTTGCACTTGTGACCCATCAAAAATTACTGATAATGTATGCAATATTCTTACAAGCTGCAAATCTGTCCTGATGGGCTACATAGAGCAAGAGTTAACTAATGCAATATCTTTGCCAGAAGAAATGCAGAAACACCAGAGCCCATGAACTAGTCTCTCCCAACATTGCACTGAGGTGCTCTCAATTATTCATCATATAAAGTAAATAACTGTCCTAATTAAATATGAACCATCAAATTCATCAAAACAATTGAAGAGAGTATATTCATTTCTTTTTTTCTCCACACAAATAACTTCTTTTTTGTGTTCAAAAGTACATAATATAAAAAATGAATAAAACATGGATGTCTTAAGGAGCTTATAGTCTAGTAGCAGGGGTAAAATACTAATTTATAATCTAATCATCACGTTTTTGTTGGGACTTGACCTCAGCACCAAACATAGCTAAATGTGCCCCCCACCCATATACAGTTGTATAATGTGTTCAATTCAAACACTTTTTTTAAGAAAGTATGATGTACTGGGTATCCATAACAAGAAAACAAGCTTTGATCTTAGCATTAAAATTCTTAACTACTATTTTAAACTTAATTGTTGTTCAAGTCAGTTGTCTCTATTATATATGCCATCTCCGCAAAAAAGGATGTGTTGGAGGTGACATCACCCTTCAGCTCCAGAGAAAGGACCCACTGTGTAATCAGCTGAAAGCTTCCTTAGAATCCTGGGCTTTGCAACAATGTACAACTTTTGTTTTGCTCCAAGGCATATGCAAGCTGAAGGACTGCACTGAATTATTTAGAAAGGAAGAGCTACTTTAGATGCTGCTTGTGGGCAGGGAAAGGAGAAGGTAGATGGTACTGCAGTGGTATATAGCAGGTGGCCAGAGAGCCTCTACAGAGATTGTGTTTCTATTCAAATATCGACCCGAACATCTACCATCTATACTGTGTTGTCCTATGGTGCACAAGGGAAATCATTTCCTGTGAAGCCTTTCACATCTCAATAGAATGTGTAAGTCTAGATATTATTTTCTTAGATTATTTTAAGCCATGTGATCTTAGCAAGAATAGATTGCTTACTAAGTGTTATCTTCACAAGTTCAGTGCCCAGTGAAAAAATCAAAGGTTCTGTCAGGAGCCCAGTAGCATCTGAATTACAATTGTGCCGTACTTTTAAATTCACATGCCTCCCTCCTGTCAGATGGACTTCTTTGGAATTATTTAGAATAATATGTGCACATGTTATTCATGTATGTATGCCCGGTATTTGATACAACTCCCTGTATTGCGG